>BGPT01001664.1:202571-222571 GCA_003297045.1 Symbiodinium sp. clade C Y103 | reverse complement strand
TTTCATCAATATCATGTGGTAAACCCAAGAATAAGCCACCTCCAACATCACCGGAAATGGGTGGGTGTTGACAATCAAAAATTAGAGGTTTATTATCGAGTTTACCACATTTAGTGTATCGTATGTGTATCGTATCTCTGGATCCTAAACATCTGCCCAGGTCTTTGGTTCTTGCGGTAGGTTTCATCCAGCATGGTGCCATGTCTTGGATATTCTCCCCGGCTTCACCTCAACTGCAGAATTTCACCAGCCTGCCGCGCTCCCAGACGAGCATCAAACGATCCTTCCGATCCGAATGGTGGTTTCGCCCACAAGACCCACTTCAAGGACCCACTTCAGAATGGAATCATGAATCAACTAAAGTGAAATCATGTAAAATCATAAAATTAGTATCACTAGTATACATTACAGAATCATACCAACTAGAACCAATCAGATTGAAAGAGCCTTTTGCAGGACGCTGATTGCTTATCTTTAAGGATGTTTAAGAGTCTCCTTCCGCACCGCACTGACTGGGCGAGCAAACCTGCACAAAATCCAGCAAGATTGAGAGAAATATGATGACATGTGGCCTTTTGAAGCTTTTGAAGCGTTGAATAGTTGGAGGCTCTGTGGAAAGGATACAAGAATGCCAAAGACTGGAGATCACTGGGATAACTCAATTTCAGCTAGGGAAAGCTATGGACCACCATGAGCCGGTCTGCTATCGCATGATGTATCAATCCGGACTCTGTCAGTGGCTTGTGAGATTTGGAAATCGTGGTTTTGGTGGTGGAAAGGGGTTTGAGAAGCCGAGTTCATCAGAATGTGAGTAAAATGTCTAAACTCTAAACAACAGATGGCACAAAACATGATAAAACGCTACAAATCGGTCAAGTATCCTATCTGATTGAGTCATATTTGCTCTTGATCTGGGCAGTGTCTCCCCTACCAACGAGAGGCCTGAGCGTGTAAGCTCATCTTCTTCAAGTGCCGATTCAGCTCCAAAATGCGTTCCTGCGGCAGGAACGGCAACCCCACATCCACCTTGGCGGTTCTGATCTATGTCTAGCATCGAACTTCATCTTGAAATGATGGTTGAGATGCTGGTTGCTACGATGGTTGATGGGATATGGAGGTTTCCTAAAATGGGGATACCCCCAGATCATCCATGTTACTAGGATTTTCATGGATTTTCCATTATAAACCCTCCAGCTATTGGGTACCCCCATTTATGGAAACCCCCATTGATGTGCTGGGATATGATGCTTGATCTGCATCCAGCTTCCGACCATCTCCAGGGCCGTCCCCCCACCCGCTTCGCCTCGGCACCATCGCTTTGCCTCCGCCAGGGAGGTGAAAGTCGGTGAGAAGTATCTTGTGATATCTTATGTCTTAGACCCAAAAAGATTCGGCTTTTCTTAGCTTTGATTCTCGGAGACAAAGAAAAGGACACCAAACACCAAGGTCTCGCAGTTCGTTTCATGACCAATCTGCTTGGAGCACATCCCGCAGTTTGACGCAACGCCGCCTACATCTCAGCTGCTGAACAAAGGACTCTGGACCTCAAGGGGACGCTTTAAAATTTGCAGCAAAGGCAATGCAAATTCACAAACTGTGGGCTGGAAACTGGCGCATGATGTTCCAGCCTTCATTTCAATGTGCACAAGAAGAGACATGCGAGAAGGTCCTGCATCATGCAGAAAATGGGGTAGTTCATCAACATTTTGAGCTTCCCGCAGCTGACAAGTTCCATGGAAGAATTGCCCTGGCAAAGTGGCAAAAAAAGGGGTCAAGGGGACTGGCAAAAAGGTGCATCATGTCTCAATCCTTTGAGATATCCTGAAACGAAAGGGTATGGATTGTCCATGATCTGCCAATAGAAAATAAGATCTTCTGCCCCTCTGCGTGGTCCGAGACAGCTGATGTAGTTCAGGAAAAAATAGGCTCATGAACCGATAGAGAATGCAAAACCTCATGGACAAAGTTTTTCTCCAACACATGTTTTCCAGGGAAAGGCTTGTGTTGCTTTTCCTGCAAACGATTTTGTTGGTGTAGTAAAGGGTCAATCCATCTTGGTGTTTACGAAGCAAGCAAAAAGGGCTCAAGCATTTCAAAAAAAAAACAAGTGCTTTTTGAGTTCAAGGCTTGACTCTAAAAACCGAGATCGTTTCAAAAAGCATTGGAAAGTGTGTTTTGAAATGGGTGACACAAAAAAAGATATTCATCGGACAGGAAAACGAGGAAACTCCGCCCAAATCACGTTTTCAGGCCTTTGAACCATCCCAAATCCCAAGCCACAGCACCTTGGCCACTTCCATCAATGCCTGGTGCAAGCTTTTTGTGTTGGCCTGGACGGAATGGCCAAATTTCCAGCGGCACGACCAAGTAAAGAGATCACTTAAGGCTTTGAGGTCATCGAAGACAAGTGAATCATCGTTGACCAAATGGCTGCGGCGAATGCTCTTCCCGAATATCCTGAGCTTCCTGGAGATGACTTTCCAAACATATCACCTACGTTTTCCAAAGAAGCAATCTGTTCTTTCACATCCGTCCAGCAAGTCAGACGTGAAAATCCAGGACCGGCTCTGTTGACTTTGTTCATGTCTAAATCGTTTTCCAACCGCAACAACTAGTGAGAAACTAGCAAAAACATCCAAAACTTCTCTAATTGAACCATGCAGTTCTCTTCTGACCCATGAACGGAACTACTGTGGATTATCGTGGTGAGCAGCTGCCCCATTTCCATTCCTGCAATCTTTGCCGTCGCGAAGTGGAAGGCAAGTCCTTCACGGTCGCCTGCCGGGAAGGCACTGGGGGCATGATGAAGGAGCAGAAACCTAACGGTTGTGGTGTGAAAATGGGGCATAACTGGCATAGCCTGAAAACGGCCATGTAATATGGGAATATGATAACATGATGACAAAGCAATGGATTTGGGGCAGGGTATGCCCCAGTTTTGGACCAAAAATCTTGGCCCCCAATGAAATCCCAACCCAGTGTCAAAGCACATCGAAGCCTTTTTCTCGCGGGGCGAACATTGGAGGCATGGTCAAATCATCGGGCCACGCCAAATGACCCTTCACCGACAAGTGTCGAGAGTCTATGGAGACTTGATGCATCTTGTCAAGACATGATTCATCATTCTTGTAGCTGCCACATAGGCTACAATATCAATGTCCTATAGCTGAAATCCATGCTGTGCATGGCATGGCTTTTTGACCATCCCTCATGTGCGAAGTTCTGGTCCGTGCACCGCTTGCACTTGCAGCTTCTTGGTCAAGCGGGTGAAATGCGCGTGAGACTGGCAGGTCATTGCTTGGCATTCAAGTCTTTCTTTCAGCACTTTCTGTAGCTGTCATAGTGTATGCTTAGAGTACCTGTCTGAATCTACGCAGCATCTGTTGAACTGCTCTAGATTTTAGGTCCGAGTTTCAAATATAGAGCTCCATTTTTTGACTTCATGTGTTCTCATGTGCTGTGTTCTTTTCATGTGCTGACCTTTGTAACTACTGTGTTCTATCAAGTCTTTAAAGTTGCACAACTGCCGGGTGTGTCATTTGAATCTCATCAGATCATGCATGCAAAGACCTGAGCAGGAAAGGGGTGGTTGAAGCTTGAAACTGCTTTGGACAAAAATGCGCAGTTAGGAAGAATACCCTGAAGCTCTGGAAAGAAAAACAAAGCCAGTTGACAGGCATGTGTCCTGTATCTACTTTCCACGACCTTGGCTATTGCAACGGAGGAATCTGGGTCCAATAACCCAAGGTTCACCAGCTCTGGGCTGCAGGCTGTTGTGATGCAGTCCATGGTGTCTGTGCCCACCTCAGCAGGCAAAATGTCCAGCTGATCTATTGCCCTATGCTTCGGGTGTCCACAATTCCCCATGTGTGTCCAGAAAAGGGGGGGGGCATCCGGTCATCCCCTCAAGGTCTGGTGATGCTCAAAATCCCTTCAGGTCAACAAATGTTTGACGGCCGCACCTGCACGCAAGAAGTTCCATCCGTCTTGGTGTCCCAATACAAGGCCAACCTTGGAAGTGCGGGACACCCGAAAATTAGCAGCTCCCAAATTGTTCACCATCTCAAACAGGTTACATCAGAATTTCAAGTTCTGTTGGAAGCAAAGCAACAACTTGGGAGAGCTCGACTTCAAAACCCCAGAAATCCCCAGAAACTGGGCGCCAAGTTACCCTGTATGCAAGGGTGCACCGTTCTTCTGCATAATGATGCTGGTCACCACGTACCTTGGAAGAGGCATTCATTAGACGCGGCCAAACACCTTGCCAAAAAAATGATGTGTGAAAATGTTCTGGTCATGGGCCACAGCACCACAGAAGAATCCTTATTTTCAATCCTTTGTGATTAAATCCGTTCACACTATGCCTGTGTATATCTATACACATAATCATGTGCATACTATATCATACCTATTTATCTATATATATATATACAGTATGTCATACATATAGTATCTAATTATATAATCGATATGGTTATGTGTATATAGATATATAGATATACATATATATATATATACATATGCATATATATATATATATATATATGTACAAGCTAGAATTTGTTAAGACCCCTTGGTTTTCCTCAAATAATGTTTAAGCACCTGATGGCACCACCGGTGATCGCAACTTGCAGCAAGCGTCTTGAACGGCTTGTTGAGCTTTGCCAACTCCTTGAGCAGAGTCGATTTGCCCATGGATTTGCAGTTCAGTTGCTGAGTAAACTGAAACTCAGATAGACTCTGCTTAAAAGATCTCAAAAGGGGGCTAGACTTAGACTCAAACAAGAAACACTAAAAGAAGTTGCCTTCAAGCATTGTATTACTTGAAGCGTTGAACCGCCAAAGGCGTTTCAAACTTGGAGAATTACGCATGCCTTTCCCAGACCTTCCTTGCAGGTCAGGGTGAAAATCCTTCAAAACATTCGGGATTCAGTGTACACAGTACCCAACATTCCAGGTGCATCAAGTTCAGAGGTTCCTTCTACCATCTACAATACATTCGATTAGCCTCCAAGTTTGGAGAATTTCGCCAAATTTCGATTTAACAAATGATCATAAACTACGGTTTTTGTTGGCGTTCCCAGTTCTGAGACAACCACAGTTTTCATCACATCAACATGGGGATCCTTCAGGCACTCGTCAATGATCTGGCTGCACCAGGTCGAGACTCGGTCCTGGCACCAAAGATCACCCAGAGATCAAGGATCTGCCCATGACACCCCAGCTGTTTTGTGTCTATATTCCATATTCTATACAATATGTGTATATACATAAGATTACATGAGTATCATAACTATATTACATCCTGCTATCTCATATCAGTTCATATCATCTATCAAGTTACCCACATTTGCTGCTGCTATTCCCAATTCTTCGCCCATCCCTGTGGCACCTTGTTGTAGGACGAGCCGCCCAAGGTCTTGGTGATGGCCTGGGCTCTTGGGTCCACTGGATCTGCCATGGGAACTGCATTGGGCCTGATGAAGTTCATTTGTATCTTGATGATTCTTGATGTATCTTGTATCAAATCAACGGTTTTTCCCTTCAAAAATCACTGTCATGGTCACTCTGAGCATATCAAAGGCCCCTTTCTGGGCTGATCTTCATACTAGTAGGATCTTCCCTTTGGGGCTACTATGTCGACTAGGGCTAGGACAATCAGGAAACAACTTAACGCACTGACGGTGGTGAACCATGAAAATGCAGCCAAAAAGCAACCTTCACAATTTCATTGACCTGCTCGCTCACAAACTCATTCTCCCCCTCGTCATCCATGTCGGCCTGCGAGGCACGTTGAGGCTTCCAAGTCTCTGTTTACTCATGACCCATCCCACTAGATTTAGTAGCAATTGCTGAATCCAAGACCAGCAAAGGTTGATGGATTTTCAGCTCAACCCGCAATTTGAGGTCTTCCTCTCCATAAATTGCCATGGGAACCAAGAAGCCTTCGTTCATCAATCAGCACAAGGATGCACCAGGCACTCTCCCCCTACACCCCAATGACGCCAATGGGGGTACCGCCAGAGACAGTCCCACCCTTGAGGGACCTGATAAGTCGCTTTGACACCCCGGGTGGCAATTGATCAACCCTTCGTGATCCTTTGAGCCACAATGGTTGCAATGATTCAGCGCCATGATGTTTGCAACTTCTGCTTCATCATGCAGACTCTCAACTGCCTGGTTGTGAATGTTCTTTCACCAGCAATTACTCCTTAATATCGCAGGCCTTTCACCTTCTATTTCAAGACCTGCTCCAAACGTTGCGCAATACCTGGAAACAGAAGTAAAGCCTCAGAAATGGCAGAAATGACCTGTTGTTACAACCATGGCATTTCATGGCATTTCATGGCATTTCATCGAATAGAACATCACGGTGGGCCTGGAGATCGGCTGCGAAAATACGTACTGTATGAAAGGGATACATTGAAAGTGACCCGAAAACTCTGTGGATTGAGGGGTCACCAAGTGTTCCGTGGCCGACTTCCCGCCTTGGCGGCAGAGCAGGCTGAAGGTGGGCAGGAGGCGGAAAAACAGTAGCCAGCGCCTTGAAGCCAAGGGCATCGCGCATCAAGGAGCCAGCTACTTGTGATGATAAATGATGGTGTGGGAGCAAACTCGGCTCTGTGCTGAGTTGCGAGACTGAGCAAAAGTGGGTGCATGTGTTCTTTTTCCACGGAGAATGGCAAGTCTCAGATTCCAGTACAGCTGCTGTTTTGATGGTAAATCTTCCAGGTTCAATGCCTTCCAGCACCCCCAACACCCAGCAGGCAGTTGCTGGCACCTGCTAATCGCTGGTGGTCCACCAGCCCGCGACCTTCAGCGCCGGTTGGGAAACCAGCCTGAAAACATGAGGATGTTATAAAATGTTATGAGATGTTTGATGATTCTTATGATCTTCAGGATCTGAATGATCATCTTGACGATGTTGTTGTCGATCTAACTATGATAACGATGCTGTTGCTGATGGTCCCGTGTCAGTGACGATAAAATGCTGCCGCGACCAATGACATACGATGAGGCCAGAAATCACCAACGACCACCATGGACCCAGGGACCCGTGATGCAGTCAAGTGACGTCCGGCACAAAAGCCCCCCACACCAGCCACGGCCAGCTCTAGGGAACCCATGATGGCATCCACCTGGGCTGCAGAGCCCCCCGAGCCCTGCCCTGGGTCTTTGTCAACGTGACCACCGTGGCAACCACCGCACCTTGCTGGGTGATACCTTGGCCATCTCGCACAGGCCGAGACCTTTGTCTCCCAAGACGCCAAAGGAGAGGCTCTCGTCCAACACCTCAGCCGGGGTAGTTGAGCCATCCCAAGAATGTGAAGGTCAAATACAGGATCATCGTTCCGAATAATGGGGATCATGGGGAAACATGGGGAAATAGGATTTTGTAACATTTTTTTGCTGGAATTCCTCGCTGGGTCGTTCTAAAAGACCTGCAATGAATCGGAGAAACTTCCAAATAACCTCAATCGGCACATGAGGTCCTGACCAGCACTGCACCATACTTCTCCTGAGGAGTGCGCCACTTCGGGTTTTCACATAGAAGCCTTGAAATGCCACGGTGAATCCAGTGCAATCTAGTATGATATTGGAATGATATTGGATTTCCTCAATGATGCGGAACGAACATATGATGATTATATAGTATGGAGTAGTGAAATCACTTGAAATATCATAGTGTTGGTATCTCAACATATTCCCACTATATTCCCAGTATATCCCAGTAGAAACTGGGGCAACCCTATCATCCACTGGGGGTCCTTCAGCGCGACAAGCTGCTGCAATGGCGCCACACGGCCAGTACGTTGGCCTGGGTCGAACCCACTGATGGTCGAGACCGCCAGTGGATTGGATAGTCCATGTAAACAATGTATTGTTTGTCGATATGACTCATAGGCTATGACTATGGTAAGTAGCACTATAGAATACATACATACATACATACCTACCTACATACATAACATAACATAACATTACATTACATTACATTGCATTTGCATTTACATTTACATTTACATTTACATTTACATTTACATTTACATTTACATTTACATTTACATTCCATTACATTACATTACATACATACATACATCATGATATATTATATTACTAGTATGCGTATGTATGCGTATATATATATATATATATATATGTGGATCACAAAAATGTCGACACATCCGGCAAACAGCAGAAGCTAACTGCACCATCACGCAGACTTTTCATTCAGCAAAGAAAAAATGAACAAACGACAAAATATCAGCACTTTGGATATGACATAATATGAACGAGCTTGTCTACTGTTTGACAAACCTGCAGCAAACCATGTGCAAATTAACAACAGCGGACCTAGCAATGCTGGAAGGCTGGAAGCACCACCAGGTCCCACAAAACACGACCAACCCAGACCCGGTAGCTGAGGCAATGACACAGCGCCTGCCAGAGGAAAGGGCGTGTGGTTTGTCGAACTACGAACTGCCATTGTGGTGAATTATCATTAGCCAGTGAAAAACCAACAAACCATTTTCAGATTCCTACTGTCCGGGAAGAAAAAAGTAGAAAGTGAAGTGCCCAATCTGGCAAATCGATCATGTGAAATCTCCGCCGGGGCTCTGATTTACCAAGTCATCCTGTGCCCTTTCGCAGAAATCTCCATCTTCCAGTCTTGGGTGGTGAACTCTGATGGTGAGCTGAAGAATCGTCAGTTTCCAGAGCTTCAGCAATCCCTAGTTACGTAGGGTTTTTTGTAGCACCACATGTTTCTTTTCAGACAGAAAAATGTCCACCCTGTCCGGCCTCCATCATGATGAAGGTTCTCCTGGCTTCCTTCTTGTCCCCAGCCTTTTGAGCACCTCCAAATTGCACATGGCCGTGCGCGGCTATGCATGGCTGTGCATAAAATGTGCAGTTGCATCATACCGCACCCGTGTCATGGAAGGGTGGTATAATTATGATTACCATTAATTGCCTATGTACGTGATTTGAAGATTAAAGATGGCATGACTGCATGGCATGACTGCAAAAGAGTCTTCCCTGCCCCCTGTGCCGATAGAACCCACCATCCCACCTGCTTGCAATGCAGCCTCCACAGCTGAGAGGTCGTAGTGGGGTACCCAAGTCACCTGGCAGGATGCGACGCATGGCACCCTCTCGAGCACTCTCAAATCAAGATAAATAAAACATAAATCAACCGTAATCAACCCTCAATAGTCTATCAACCTCAAAAGAGGAGTTTCAGGATAGTCAGATAGTCTTGTCTTTCTGCGCTAGTTCACTGATTGTGACAGCGAGCGCCTCCGCCTTGCAAAGCCTCAGACCAGTGCGGAAGCCCAAGTGCACCTGGTGGCAGCCACTGTAGCTCTCAAAAAAGTTGGCCAAACCAACATCATGATTTACATACAAACACTAAAAATGTTGAAATTGTGTGTTCAACCAATGTAATTAATGTTATTACATACAAACATACTCAAACAAATACAAACTGTAACTATAACCGTCAACTTGTTTCAGTGATCCGAAAAAAAATCAAGGAGTCACCAGCAGAATTCTGCAGACCTTGTGGATTCATTGGACCGCCCAGCAGAAGAAGCTTCAACCATTCGGAATTTCTGTGTCAACTATGAGTCAACTCTACTCACCAATTTGATCAGATTAAAATGTATTAAAATGTATTAAGCATTAGTACACCATATTACACCATCCAATTTGGTGATAACTTTGGCATCTCTGGACCCATCCCCTGCCTCAGAATCCACGATGACCCTGTCACCAGTTTGCACCAACGCTGGAACAACGCTGGACACAGTGGTGACACCCGCAGAATACCTCTCACACTGACGTGCAGTGACAGTGATCATACGGTGATCATACACTAATTATTGGGATGCAATGGGCATGCAATGGGCATATCACTTTTTGAACAAACAAATTGAATATGAAATGAATGAATGAATGTAACGTTCATGTAGTTCCTATAATTGTTGTTTTCTGGCAAGGTCCAGCTGCGGGTTTTGTTGAAATGTCAACAGTTTTTGCGTGGAGGTCATCGCAAAGGGCTACTGTACGACGTCTCAAACCAAAAGGTGCCCTCAAGCCACCGATTGTTCATCAGTTTCGGTATGTTTCCTATTTTTAATGGCTACCAACTGATGTAAATGGGGGGTGCATGAACCCTTGTCATACAACTCCAACCATGGAAGCGGCGCGGCGCGGGCACGTGATGGCTGCCTCCATGCCCAGGAACTCCGCTAAAGCTGCCTCCACCTCCAAGTGAGGCCTATGGCGGGCGCTGTGACGCCGTTGACGTGGGGGAAACGAACGTTCGTGTTGTCCAGAAATGGGAGATGCTCCAAAATGGTGATTTTCTTACAAGAAAAATGGCAATCACCTAGAAGATGTGTCTGAAATTGGGGCATGTTCCGAATGATACATTGGCTATGTTTCATGGGGAATATGGTGATCAAATGGTGATCAAACAGTGGATTTGGGGGTATGCGGTGTGCCCCAATATGGCAAACCCACATCAGAGATACACCACAACATGCATTCCAAACTCTATATTATTATTAAAAAGCACAGCGCCTTGTTTGTGTTTTTTCCGATTGCTGTTCCATCAAGTGCCGAGCTAACGAACTCTTGACTGCATCAGTGCGCTGCACAAAGGCTGCCACAAGGGCTCTGCCTGAAACCTTGTATACCTTCTATGCCTTTAATGGACATGCCCCGGCCCTCACTTTGTCTCAACAGCGTTTTTGGCTGGCTCACTTCTTCTGTAGCCGGAGCGCAACTTGTGCGTGACCTCACAATCTTCAAACTCTGATTTGTTTTGGAGTTTCTTCTGTTCCATGGCATTCAAACTTCCTCCAGCCGCAAGCCGGGTTTCCAAAGCTGCAATCTGCAGCAACTTCTTCTCGACCTTGCGTGCTTGCTTTTCCTCGCCTTCACTCAAAATGCGCAACTTGTGCGTGGCCTCACAATCTTCAAACTCTGATTTGTTCTGGAGTTTCTTCTGTTCCATGGCATTCAAACTTCCCCCAGCCGCAAGCCGGGTGTCCAAAGCTGCAATCTCGCGCAACTTCTTCTTGACCTTCCGCGCTTGTTTGCGTTCATCTTCAGTCAAGGCTGGGATGCAAGGCTTCTTGGATACTGATACTGATGCACAAGAGCCAAACTCACAGCTCTCCACCAGCAAGAGCCAAACTCACAGCTCTCCAAGAGCCAAACTCACAGCTCTCCACCAGCAAGAGCCAAACTCACAGCTCTCCACCAGCAAGAGCCAAACTCACAGCTCTCCAAGAGCCAAACTCACAGCTCTCCACCAGCAAGGGCCAAACTCACAGCTCTCCACCAGCAAGGGCCAAACTCACAGCTCTCCACCAGCAAGAGCCAGTGGAAGCTGTGCTCGAAGCAGGGCCACCAGAGCGACCACTGCTGCCCTCAGAGGCCTCACTCTTTGAGTCATCTGAGGCTTGTGGCTTGGCCAAGCAAGCGTTGACTTGCTCTTGCTCGCTTGGCTGCCAGCGCGGGACAGTCGAGCTTGGTGTGACTTTCCCATTTGCAATAGGCACATTGGTGCAAGAGTGGACACTTGCTAGCAGTGTGCCCGACTTTCTCGCAGTACTCACAGCTGCGGAAGAAGGAGAGTTTGGGACACACGCCTGCCCGATGTCCCTCACCCTTGCAGCGGGAGCACACTTCAAGTGCCAACATCGCAAAGGAGCGATTGTCTACCCACAGGGCGAACTACAAATGCAGCACTGGCCAGAATGTTTCAGCAAAGTTCATTGAATAGGTCAAGACCAAGCATGCTTCCATGCCAGCAAAAATTATGAAAAATGTCACTGGGAGTTGGTGCCAGTTGTGACCAATGCCTTCCGAAGGGTTAGCCTGTAGCAAGTCCCAAGTGCTTCGCACCACTGGGGCCAGGGCAGAGAGCCGCCATAGAAGCCACGTGGCCCACAGGCACCAAATCCTCAGGAGTTTCTCTGTCGGCAACTATCCGTTGCATGTTAGCGCGTAGGTTGGTGTAGATGCACAGCACATATCATTTCAAGAATCTTCAAGAAACATGGAACATCCATACTAGACGACAGTGTGGCCTGAAAGGAAAGCAGGAGGGAGTAACGAAAAGAGTTGGGAAGGAGAAGATAGCAAGAATGCGTAGGATGATTGATGCTGATGAATGACGATAAATGATAATGAATGTTGATGAATGACGATGAATGAGACTGAATGATAACTGGTGCGATAAAAAGTCATGCATGAAGGTGTCATGAATGAGAATTAAGGTCCTTTAGTGCGTGTGCATTTGCTTGCGATCACGTTATCATGGCACGCGATCTCCATATCATGTCAAAGCATCCTGGCCGCCATGTCCAAGTACAATGTCCGACTGCAACGTGCAAGTGAAGCATCGAAGCTACGATGAAGTATCTACAAGCCACCGCACAGCAGCAACTGTTTGCGGCACGCTTTGGCACAACAGAACTTTTACACAGAAGGGCGTTTACACACAGACACGTTTCCACAACAGAAGCTGTGACACAGAAAACATTTTACACCAAGACGCGTTTACACACAAGAGCTTTTACATACAGACGCGTTTACACGGCGAAGTCTTTGCACGCAGAAACTTTTACACACAGAAGCTTTTAAACAGGAGAGCTTTTGTACCAAGACACGTTTACACACAGGAACTTTTACACAGGGAAGTCTTTCCACGCAGAGGCTTTACACACAGAAGCGGAACTTTTTCACAGAAATGCGTTTGCGCACAAACACGTTTACACAGAAAACTCTTTACACAAAAGGGTTGCCCCGGACACTGTGAAATCGCAATTTTACATCCGTTTTTGCACATTGAGCCTCATTCCGTGCGAAAGGGTTGCCCCGGACACTGTGAAATCGCAATTTTACATCCATTTTTGCGCATTGAACCTCATTCCGTGCGAAAGGGTTGCCCCGGGCAAATTGTAATCGCAATTTTCTCGAACCTCATTTCACGCGAAAGGGTTGTCCCGGACGCTTTGAAATCGCAATTTCACCTCAGCTTTTGCGCGTCGAACCTCGTTTCGTGCGAAAGGGCTGCATTCGACAAAGTAAAATCAAAATTTTACCTGAGCTTTTGCGCATCGAATGTCATTTCGTGCGAAAGGGTTGCGTTTCGGAATCCGTTTGGCTGCCCCGCCGCCTTCAAAGAGAATTTAGAAGAACTTGAGAAGTAGGAGTTTTTGGTAGGAGTTTTACTCCTGAGTATTAACTCCTGAGTCATTGCTCCTGAGTATTAACTCCTGTGTAACAACTCCTGTGTAACAACTCTTGATGTACATGATGTAGATGATGTACATGATTTGTATGAGATGTATGTGATGTAGATGATGTACATGATGTGTATATATTAGATGTATGTGATGTAGATGAGATGATCTTGATGATGTAGATGAGATGATGTAGATGATCTAGATGATTTGTATGAGATGTATGTGATGTAGATGAAGTTGATGCAGATGATGTGGGAGATGTAAAGAAAGTAGGAGATGTGATGTAGATGAATTTGGTAGCTGTTCTTTGGGAAAAACCCTTCGCAGGAGCTTTCGGGAATCAAACATGATCAAACCTACTAAAGTGTCAGATTGATTCAACTGGTGGATGCTCTGAATATGGATCCGTTAGGGCACTGCAGAGAGGATGTCGGCTAGGGAGCCCTGCCATAGTGGTCCATGGTCTCCTCAGTGGCGACCACGGCTGCTTCCAACGGTGAGGCCTCGGTCCGATCGGTAGAAATGTGGCCATCATCGTGTCTTGCCCACAAAATAACACTGCGATGTCGACCTTCTCTTAAATTTGCCACGTGCCTTTGGCCTTTGTGCTATTGGTGAAAGACAACCCCCTCAAATTATTCCAACTATGCGAAAGATTGGAAGAGGATTTTGATGGATTTTGGGACCCAAAGGGCCTTAAGGGTGGGACCCATATCTCATGTTTTCCAAAATATTCTTCCACCCCACTATGCTGTTCCTAAGCTTCCTACCGCGTAGCCGAGGGGATCCATCAGACGGAAGTCATGGCTAGTTGGAACCTGCACCGAAGTTCCGTGACCGGAGCTGGGAGTTTGGACCGGAAACCAGGACTCATCGAAGAAGTTGATGTGCAAACAGGTGAGCACTCAACATGTAAGCGATGTTTGGTAGCAAAAACCCAAGTTATCTTCAATATTCACCTGTTTGGTATCATTATATTCCCCCAACATATTCACAACCCAGATGTCCGAGCCAGCAGTAAAGCTTCATTCAGCTTCCAGGCTTTCCACAACTGGGATGTCGCACCTGCTCCGCAGTGGCACAGGCACTTTCCAGCGAGGCCAAGAAACTCTGCTCCGCTGGGGCCGGAGGGCACAAGGGCTCGGGGCCTGGATGCTCGAAAGATTGGAGGATCCAAAGCCCAAAATCTGGGAGTAAATGTCTATAGAAAAAGGTCTGTATAGGATTGTATAGGTAGATATATGTCTGTATAGGTAGATTGGTATATGATGATATCGTGTTCAAGTGTGTGCGTGTATATATATATATATATATGTGTGTGTGTGTGTAAATCTACAAATGATCTGGTCGGGCTAAGTCACCAACTGCAGCATCTGTTGAAGACATGATTGGTGTAAAGGATCCAAAAAGGCCAACATTGGGGATCCAACTCCACGACAAGGCTTTCGCTTCGCTCCGGGGCATCAGGGGCGCCTCACTCCACAAGCACACTGGAACACTGTGGCTTTCCTGATCGAAGAAATAGGAATTCGATTGTGAAAAGCGCAAGGCTTCACTCTGGCCCTACAAGAAGGAAGCAAGACAATGAAATCTCATGTTTGATGAAGCTTCTGGGAGCGGGAATCTTGCAAATCACTCGCATTTGCACGAAGTAGAAGCTACTTGACCAGCACGTGGGAGCACAGGTCGAGAGTGCCAGCCCATCATTCCAAGCATGCTTGCACGGGTTTGTATGAAGGTTGCAGAACCCTTCAAAGATTTTATCTGGGAATCTGGGATTGTCTCAGAGCAATGACAACCAAGGCATTTCTATGCTGACATACAGGCCCACCTAGGCTCACCAATGTTCTCTCAAAATGGATAAAAAAGTCAAATAAGCAGTTGCAATAGCGCGGCGAATCTTGTGAACGTGGAAAACTACCACTACAGTCAACTTTTTGTTGATGGATGATGTAAGTGTGCGTTCCTTTGAATTTTGGTCCAAACTAACCACAGCTTTTGGTCAAGTTCAGCATCAAACCATCCCTTTCGGGGTGGAAATATTATTGACCCAGATCCATTCGCACTTCCGAGGAGCATTCCGCAGCCAGTGGGCATAGGTGCGGTCCTGTTCTGCCATGGCCTGGAAGATTTGGTGCAGTTTCTGGGACCAGGGCTTGAACAATCGAGAATACTGCCATTGAAAAAATTGGGGAAGTTGCCCAAATGATTCAGGTCAGAAATTCAGGTACCATCCCCAAACATTGGGAGATGGTTCGGCTTCTGGGGTGTTATCATGAAAAAAACATGGCGCATAGAACCTTAGACATGGAAAACGTTATGGGGAACTTTGTAGCAAAAGAGTCGGAACCTTTGTTTGTCTCAAAACTATCTAAAACATTAAAACTTCATTTCATATCATCATAATCATTCATATATATGTATATAATATTGTATATTATATGATAATATATGATATCATCTAAGCCATCTAACCTTTGCAGTAAGCTTTGTCTGTCTATCATCTATCTATTGGCTGCCAACCTAGGGTAGTTGCAACCCCAGGGTAAATTCCTCTTCAACTCCAAGGACTGCCTCCAACTCTGCCGTGGGTTTTCCAGCTTCAAAGAGCACCCCAAACCTTGGACAACTCAGAATTCCGGTGGTTTTCTGATTGGCTTGGAAATGGTTGGAATGGAATCAACCTGCTGCTTGGAATTGTTTGGTACGGGTTTTCAATAAATACCATTACCATCCCAACTTGGTGAAATCAGGAAACATATTGAATCACCCATTTTTTCGCGGTTGCATCTCCAACTCTTGCTGGTTATATCACCTCCAACCCAGTTCTGTTGGGACCCGAGCTCTTGCCCGATAGCAGTGATCTCTGTAATGGCCTGGAACCACCATGACCATGGATGCTCACACAATTGCTTTGGCCAAAAACACAAGAAGCCACGCTGCGATGGGAGCACCCCCAGCCTCCGCGAGTTGAGGAATGGTATGTGCGGCAGAGATGCAGAACCGCGCCTGAGTAGCACATGCCTTCAGACTTTACGATGAAATCAACTGTACATTCTATGGGGCTGAGCGTCAAAATCGCTCAGCCATCAAACCCTTGGTAAACCATCTCATGCTAGAAGTGCTTGAGGTTCCCCACCCGCTCGTACAAGATAGGAACTGCTGGATTGCCGACCTTTGCGCAATCTGTGAAGCCAACTGTCGTTGGTTGCCAAGAAAATTGTGGTGGGATGGGCTAGCCTCATTAAACATCCAAAGTCCACAAAGCCAACAAATGGACGATGGCCTGCAACCGGTTTGCCAGCTTGTAGGACAACCTCCCAACAATAAGAAACGCCATTGCAAATCCAATCCAACTAGTGGAGATATCTGGCCTCGTTTCCTACCAAGTGCTAGTGAAATGTTTTACATGCGTTTCCCTCACCGCCCTTGCATGTGTTCGACCAAAACCATAGTCAAAACTGCACACTGTAGAACTGACTGTACATATGATCTCGAGAATCTCAAGCATACGGCCAAACTGTACCAGCGCAGCTTCTTACCTTGATTGCCACCCCAAATTAATTCCTTGACACAGGCTGACTAAGGCTGTGTGTAGAGAGACCAACGATGGCTGCGATGGAAAGAGTCACCACCGAAGTCCAACGATGGCTCAACACTTGTGGTTTCTTCGGAGACTCCTTCGAGCAACAGGTTCACAATTTTTGGGAGTAGTTTGGACCGGTCATCCGAGGCTTCTGGCACGGAGATGTTGCCACTTTCAATCGCCTCCGCCACTTTCCAAACGTCTGCGTCGAATGGGCGATCAAAAAACCACTCATCTCCTTTTCAGGCCAACACCTTCTATCCATGTTCCTCCGGTGGACCTTGTTCCCCCACTTCCAGCCGGTTTTCTTCGAGCCCACAACGACAGGCCAATGGAACCAGTAGTTCGACATGGGTTGGATCACCGAAGTCACAAGGGCCGGCCCACCAGTGCTGTTGCAGTACTGGCATAGACTTTTGCGCGCAGCCTTTCAAACCCCGCAGTTCACAAGTTCTGACACTTTGCGTGAACACAAAGTATCTAAGCTGGGCAAGGGAAAGATGGGAAATGCATTGAGGCTGGGAGTGGCGTTGGGCGCCAGGAAATTCGCAAAGGCGGAAGGTGCGAAAAGCAAATATAAGGGGCAAACCAAGGGAGTATCCCAATGGGGAATACCCAAGCAGGCCTTTGACGAAGGCAGATTTCCAAAACGAACCTATGTACCAAAATGAACTTTACGAAGCAGGGCCAGACGAAGCTATGCATTTTGAGGTTTGTTTCGAGGTTATTTTGAGGAAAACTGAGGCGTTTTGATTTTTTTTTTTGAGAAAGAAAGGGTTGGACGAAGCTATTGACGAAGGGTTTGACGAAGGAGGGAAGAAAAACGAAGGGGTGCTTTGTCGAAGGGGGGTTGCTTTGTCGAAGGAGGGTGCTTTGACGAAGGGTGGAAAAAGAAGGGGGAAGCTTTGACGAACTTAGGCTTGGTCCATCTGCATACTTTCAGGTTCTGCATACTCCCTTGGTTTGCCCCTGAAAATAATGCCACAAGAACTGCATGAATGCTGCAGCAACTCTTCGAAAGCTCTGAAAATCTCACAGATCAGATTGAGCCAAAATCTTGAGCGAAATCCTCGACCAATGGACAAGGACCACCCAGTTCTCAGTGCTCCATGTGCTCCTGCCATGGCTTGAGCTACCGACCACCACCACGGCGATGCCGCGATCCAAGCATCGCCGGGAGAAGGCACTCAGCTTCCATGGGTGGTGCAACCTCTGGGCGTTTTGACACTGGTGAAATTCCAAGGGATAGAAATTGGATGAAATTGGGATGTTAATGGATGTTATAATAAGTTAATATGCGGCTTTCCGGCGCATTCTTTCTCAAATCTAACGTGGTTCACCTTTCTTCTGAATGCCTGCCTGCAGAGAATCTATGAAGATACTGTATTGTACCCGCAACTTGGCCGGCCATGATTCTGATTGCTCTGCACTGTGCAAGGTACAAATCTTGCACAACATGAACCCCTTCCGGGACTGCCCGTTCAGAAGCTACAAGGACACTGTGTATCTGCATCTTCTGTTTGCAGAACCTTTGCGTCGTCTGACAATCATACTAAGAGTCATGGTTCTTGGCACGTTTCGTATTCTGAATCCAATGTTGAATTGCTAAGCAGCACTATCAGAGGTCCACCCCAAGCACAGCCCCTCCAAATCAGACCAGCAGCATGACGGGCACAATGGGCGAATCAACATCTCCCAGGACCTGTCGGTGTCGGCTTCACAATGGAACTCTTCGATCAAAGTTCAGGAATGGTGGGATCTACAGATTATCACAGATTTACATCCAGTCTATATCAGTCTATTCTGTGCAGGAAATATTTTGACATGCCACCCGCCAAAGCTGGACCGGCTGCTTTTGACCTCCTCTGAACCCGGGCCTTGAAACCCCGGCGGCTGAGCTCATCTCTGAAATAGTTGGAGTTTTCTCTGATCGCAGCCAATTTTCTGGCCTGAGAGTGGCTGTCGGAATCCCGGTTTCTCGATCTGCCAGAGGCATGGGCCCTATGGGTCAAACATGAAAGCCCAACAACTTTCAAATGAATCAAATAATATCGCATATAAATTCATGTCATATATCATATACTTATTGCCTGTATAGGTTGTGCTTCCAAACTGGAAAGTTGTAAAGTCGCACCTCCCTCCTTGCTCCATTCAGCATGTCTGGGCGGCTGTGCCCCGGTATCACCACCCTCTTCACCCGAGATCACACGAAGAGCCTGCAGCTGAGACAGTACCATTCCAACGGAAGATTCAATCTTTGTCTTTTGTGGGAAAGGTATGCAGAAGTCGAACATGATGCGTGGGAACATCATCTAGGCACGGAAATCGTCTAATCAGACATTGGAAGATCGTCCAGTTTTATCACTGGAAAACCATCGAGAAATGGACAATTATTGACTTGGAGAATCCTTTAGGCAATGGAAAATTGTTGGACAATCGTCCCAAAAATGGATATCAACATCCCCGTTCAGGTTGGGCCCGAGGGGTTGGGACCCTCATTCTGTAAGTACAGAATGGTTTCCCCAACGTGCATTCCGTACAAAATGGCAGAACCCAACGTTCACACACGGAAGATTTTGTTACAAAATGGCGGGCTAAGCTGACCCTTAGTTACAGAATGGTACTCGATTTTTGCCCGAAATCGAGCCAACGGATGCGACTCGCATCCGTTGGCTCGATTTGGGGCCTTACAGAGTGGTCGGGCGTACAGCGGGGTATTTCGCGGGTTCCCCAAGAATCCCCAGGACCCCCCAAGCCTGAACATCCGAGTCGACTCGATCATCAAGTCGGACAATTTTTTTTTCCCCGGGTTTGTTTCAAGCTGTTGTTCAGCAATCCAACGTCTTTTCTTTCGCAATGCTTTCTGAGTAGCAACCCCAACGATTCAAAAAACAATGACAATACGAACTATTTCTTAAGATATGTTTTTGCGACAACTGGGTTTCATGATCTAAGTCGTCTCAAGCAGTCAGCACTCATCTGGGGNACAATGACAATACGAACTATTTCTTAAGATATGTTTTTGCGACAACTGGGTTTCATGATCTAAGTCGTCTCAAGCAGTCAGCACTCATCTGGGGACACCTCTACATCTGGGGACCGGAAAAAAAACAATCAGGTACCCTACAATGCGAAAATTGATATCTACA
>BGPT01001664.1:185055-201654 GCA_003297045.1 Symbiodinium sp. clade C Y103 | reverse complement strand
CCAGGATGTTGTCTCATGTTCCTGGTTTCATGTCAGGGGAGTATTACTCTAATGTTTTGGAAAGGTACTGGCCTTACTAAATGGCTGGGATCACAACAATACATTCCCAATTCTAGATAATTCTTCTGGAATTCCCCATTCATAGGTANGGATCACAACAATACATTCCCAATTCTAGATAATTCTTCTGGAATTCCCCATTCATAGGTATGTGGTTGCCTTACTATATGGTTGGGATTGGAAAAGGGCTGTGGACATCATCTAAGTTTGAATCCGTTCAATTTGTAATGGTTACTGGTTGCCCCCTGCAAACCCGTTACAGAATGGTCGGGCATACAGTTTGCCAAAAATTGATCCAAAATCATGACAAAAAAGAGGGCCGGGGTAGGGTCCCCTTACAATATGGTTGAACCCACCTGCACAAAATGGTTGCCAAAAACCACTCTGTACGGGCATTGGGGCCTATGATTCTGTAACAAAAATTTCAACGGGGATCTTAAGGGGCAGCCGCTTTTTGTGGCCCCTTTTGCCCAATGAGTGCCGACAAGGCAAACGCACGACGGCGCAGCTGCAACCTTTCAGGCCAGGGTTGCAGGTGTGCCCTCGGAGTTTGCACATGGTTTTTCAAGGGGGAGGAGGTTATGTTATGCTTTAACAATGGCTTCTCCGAGTCTGTACGACTAAGCGGCTGCGGTGTCAGAAATACGCAGCGTTGCGCTTTCCTGCTGCGTTGCCGCCGTGGGAAAGCGGGTGTGGTCAAAGTGCACAAGGAGCGCAAAGCGTTAGAGGTAGATAACTTTAGACACAAGTGGCTAGAAAGGCCATCCCCACCTCAGTGAGAGAATGAACTTCACCACTGTCTCTGTGTGAAAACCTCGCTGCGAGTCAATGGAGGTGCGTTCCTGCAGCTGTTGGCAAGTCTGTCCTTTGGGAAGGTTTTCGCGGGAATCAACTAACTTAGCTGATGAATGAAGGAGCGTAGCGCTTCCCCACAAAAGCCACCTGCGCTTTCAAAACCTGCTGGTAAACCTCAAATTCTGCCGAGCATACCGTTGTTGCATGTTAATGTGATGTTGTTTCGAATCCGTATACCAGTCGGCCGCAGCCAAAGGAGTGGAGGTTGATGGCCGCAACACTGACTTCTGGAAGGGGGAGATTATGGCACAGTCCAATGCCAGTCTCGGAAATCGTTTCCACGAGGATTGTTGAACATCAGGCAACGAAACAATCAACACATCCGCAGGTGTTCATTTTTCGGAACAAATTCAAAGTTACTTTACCAAGACCAAGCAATGAATCTAGCAGAAACACTCGGTTTGTATTATGGTGATGCTTAGAGCTGATGCTGCTGTGCCGTCCGAGAGGGAATCCGGGAATCCATGGGAATCCTAAAGCCTCCCCAGAGAATCTGTTCAGAGGATCTCAGGTAGCTAAACACTCTCGAATGAGGTTTTGAATCCGGCTGCCGCAGGCCAACAAGCGAAACACTTAAACATTTTATCAAGAACCAAGGATGTAATTTAGAAGACATTAGCTAGGGCAGCTGGGACATGGGAAACCCATTAATCAAACAATCAACATCAATCAGTTCTTTGTCAATCAGTGTCCAGAAGAGTGTGTCCAACAAGAATGTATTCATGACCTTTCCCACAAGAGTCAAAACGAACGTCTCACAAGAGTTCCACAAGACTGTTTTCAAATACAGTCCTGCAAGATTGTCCCCCAGGAACTTGCAAAATTGTCCGACTCGAGCGTCATGGAGTTTTTTCAATCTTCCCACGGGAGTGCTCTACCAGTGTGTTTCAAAAGAGTGCCTACTGAGCGTGCCGCGCTTACAAAAGCGTCGAACAAAAGTGTTTACAGAAGTGTCTTACAAAATTGTTCCACAAGAGTGTTTTCAGGGGGTATCCCAGAGGAGTCTGACAAGAGTGTCTTCAACAAATACGGCAATAGTGTCCCCAAAAAAGTGTTTGCATAGAGTGTCTTACAGAAGTGAGTAAACATAGTATCCCACAGAAGTGTCCTTCAAGGGTGTCTCAGAAGAGAGGGTTTATAGAGCGTTTAGAGGAGCGCCCCCCCGTTGTGATAGAATTTGAAACAGCATTTGCTCTCAGCTTGTGATGCATGTTCGTGTTCGTGGGATTCCCAAGTGCCATTGCCTTAACGCTGTCAGAATCAACCTTTGCAGAACAAAAACGACTGACTACACAAAAATAAACTCGAACATGTATTATGCCTAGCCACCGTTTGGTGGGAAATTCTGCTTGAATACCTCCTGTTCTGTTAGTCATCATCAATACCATTCATCAAGGACAGCTGTTGGAACGTGACCGATGGATTGATGGTTGCACTGGGACAGAAGGATCAGAAGGGGCTGAAACCAATATGCTTGCAACGCGTGCTGCGTACCATCAAGCCAACCAAAAAGATGTGAAAAACTTATCACCAGTAGTGCTTCGTACCGTTCAAACAAAACTAAATGAACAAGTGAAGGGACGTATGATGGACCGTGCCGTACCCACGCCTAGAAATATGACACCTGAATCTTGTGCTGCTGAACTTTCTGGATGCAAGAGGTGATATTAAAAGATATATGATATATGGTCCACGAGGGCGTTGAGTTTGCTGTTTAATCTTTGTATTTGGTTGGCTGTCTTTATGATTCTATTTGATACGCACTATGGTATTTCTAGTGTAGGGAGGCCAATGTTTGCAAATATACTCATAGAACATCCTGTGTCCTGTGTGGTGTAGATGTTGTCGGCAGTGCGTACTTGTGGGAAGCATGCAGTGGAGTACAGGCAGGTGGTGTACGTTCATATGTGATGTGTTTCAACCGGATATCTGGAAAATATACTTGTGGTCTGCAGTCATGAATAGAAAACAATTACCAGGTCGGGAAGCACCACATTGAGCACTTTCGCAAAATATCGGACCCTTGGTTTGTGGGCCAATGTTTCTCTTGCTGTTGTCATGTTCCACATTGTTCAAAGATGGTAAAGAAATTGTTGATGCTGTTTAAATTGAGAATGTGATGGGCAGACCTGGCAGGAATTAGAACTCGAGACTCCATCAGCTTCGCGGGATCCTCCGGAATGTGGTTTGCCAACGATTTCTTGATCTTTGAAATCTTCTTGAATGTAGTCTCTTGAACTTCAATACCTTCTTAGAGATAGCGTTTTGATATGATAACCGAGTTGAAATGGTTTCTGAGATTCTCTGAGTCACTGGAAACCGTTATTGAAGAAACATGAACTAGTTTCCACCAACAAAGAACTACGTTCTCAATGGTTTTGAAATTGTTCGGGAAACAGTCCCACGGGAAATAGTGTTCGGAAAGATCTGAAAGCATCTATGAGTTCTGAGTTTTCATCAAACGTCGTACAGTACCTGACATGCAACGATGAAAGGAAGTTGCTTGACTCAAGGAACTCCGCGTCCGTGGTAGCAATGTGCGTCAACTACAATATTGCGTGGCAAGACCTAGGGACAGCAACCGCAATCAAACGTTGCTGTGTAATCGGAGTTGGGCAAACGCTTCTTCCATCTTCTTGCCCGTCGGATGAGCGAACGAAAGAAATTTGAAAGCACCTCCGGTTGCTGCGACTTCGGTTCCGCAGTGTGGTCGTGGCGCAAATTTGTCTAAACATGCTGGCGCACAAATGCTACATGATCTACACGGTAAACGTGCAATCTGGTTTGGGCGTGTCTTGCTTCATTTCATTGCGCTACTGAACAGCCAAACTTCTGCCGAACTGTGATGGAAAACTATCAACCGCCTTTCGCAGCCATTGTTGCAGTTCTTTTTGCCTTTTCTTCAAAGATCCTGATTCACGTGTGAAGCATTCATCTTGCAGTATCCTACAGTGGTATGTTGACCATTTGCAACAAATGCGAGGCGTGCTTGTGAGAGGAACGCTTTGCAGAGCAGGAGTACGCTGTTTGTGAGCGGATGAATTAGCCTCGACTTCTCCAAGCAAATGAATATGAATGAAAATGACAAATGTATCCCGTGAATTGTCCCTTGGAAATGACAGATCGGAAACAGCTGCCAAGTCCTCACTGGAGCGACGCAAGTGCGGAACGGGAGAACATGGAGAACATGCTTCTGTTGGGGCGCTTCTGTTCTCGCTTTGTTAAGGCTCTTTGACGCATTTTGACGCTTGTGGCGCCGTTGCAAACCACATGCGACTCCACAGCGACGTGGACTGTCTTAGACGAATCGACATTCAAGTTGGTTCGCCAAAAATGCATTCATCTGCATTCCAATTTTGGTTGAAATTGAAATGCTGCATCCGTTGGTATTCATACATACTGACACCAACTGCAAAACCATCCTCAACCTCGCAAAGAATATTAAACGAAGGGGTGACTTCTGTAGCGCAAGCAACAGAGACCTGTAGTTCCACGGAGTTGCGCCAACAGTGAACAGGGCCAAACATGACACCAACTTTCTAACAGCAACGGCATGCATGGACTTCACCAAACAAAGTATGACCGAGGGGGCATGTCAGTTGTGTCTAAGAACTACAAACACAAATCGTTGCTGTCGCTGTTGTGAAAGGGAAAACTTGCGAAGAAGTTTCACCGCGCGTTGATGGCGTGTCCACCCGTCAGAGTGTTTGATGGAACTTCATCTAGCTTGTCCAAGTTCAAAAGTGGAAATGGAACTGGTTGGCAGAAACGTGTCAGCGTGGGTATTGGAGTGGCAAGAACGACATGCAGCCTTTGGTTTCTCGGAGCGTCGCACTCAATTTGAAAACATTACCCTCCGGTAATCAAACGTGGCAATGGAAATTCCACCATTTATAGATGATTTTCCCATAAAAACCTCCATTTATAGGGGATTTCCAATTGCCGCGTTTGATTACCGGAGGGTAACATCCATGGTGTGGTGCAAAAACGTTGACCATTCATTGCTTACTTGTTTGGTTTGTCCCACGCAGTTCTGGCAAAGTTCCTTTCGGCAAAGTGTTGGCAAAGTGCAGGCCTCTTGTGATTTTTGTACCTACGGATTGTAGTGACTGACTACACTGGGATGCCCATGTTCGTATCGATGAATGCCACGCTCAATATATCTCAACATGGATCTCAACATGGATCCGCAAGGTTTGTTGTCCGCATGTTTTTCCACTTTTTCCATCTTCCACGGTTGTGTTGCGCAACTTTGGACGCCGGATCGCCTGCGTTCTACCTGGTCTCACGTTTACATTTGTGCCAGAACCATTGCGACGCACGTGCAGCTGGAGGACTTTGGAGCGGTCAAGGTAAACATCGATTGCTGCGATATTTCGAAGAAATCCACGCACAATTCACTTCCGCAGTGCTGGTGTCAGTCTTGCAATGTACATCCTAAAACATGTAGACAAGATTAGAGAAGTATCTTGCGTCTTCACATTCCCAATCAGGCCATAAGGCTTCATAAGGCATACGACAGCAGGCAATAAGTCAATAAGCGAATCGCGAATCTAGCAGTCTATGTCTATGTTCGTCCATTTGAGTGTACAAAGCTGGTTGCGCTACCGCTATCGCTTTGTTCCTGATCTCGAGGTGGTTTTTGAATCAAATGTTTTTTTTGCTGACGCTGCGTTCACAGCCCCAAATCTCCACGGTCGAGATCTGTACCAGTCTTTGCTCTGCGCTGCTTTGCACCTGCTTTACATCTTTTTTTCTCCGCGTCGACAGTTTTCGCAGCCAAAGAATGTTTTGCCTTGACCTTTGCATTGTCTTGCGAAGGTTCCCGTGCCCACACACTCTTTGCGTGGGCACTAGACCGCATGCTGCAAAGTAAACATCGCAAGTCCCATGGTCTTGCCAATCATCTAAGGAATGCAATATGTCAAACACACTACAAGTAGCACTTGTTGCCTTGGAAATAATTTCTTGGATCTTTTGAAAAAAGTTCTTCCAAACGGAGGACCACCGATGCTTCAGCTTGCAAATCATCCTGAGTCTTAAGCATTTCATGATGCTCTTGGTGGAGCAGTGGAGCATAGCATTTCGTGAGACAATGACTCCCCTCAGAATGGATCTGCATCAAATCCTTGCCCAGCCAGAAATGGCACCAAAAAAACAGTTAAAAGACAGCAATACCTGCAACCATGGCACTTTCAGTGTCCATAGCACTCTTTTCTCGCTGGAAGATGAGGTTGCACAAAGTAGTGCTTCCCGGTGCAAGAGCAGAGAGCTGCCGACCCTGAAAAATCGCACAAGCGATGATGAGATAACCATACTTGCATACTTATGATTCACATGTACTAAATGCCACAGAATGCCACATAGTGCCACAGAATACCACCAAGCTAAATTAAACCGATTCCTGAAATATCTGGAGGGCTTTGTTAAAGAAAAACTCGAAACTACCACAAGCTGATGCCAAGGAAGTGTTTGGATTTAGCAGAAAAAAACATAGTTTTCTGCAGTTGTGAGGATGCACAATTTCATGAGGTGTCTGACAAGAGAAACACATAGGTCCTAGCTTGGTTGATGCAGCTTGAAGGGAAAGCAGGCAAATCAGGTGTGGTATTGAAGTCCATGCTCAATTCATACTATGTTTCACTATGTTTCATATCAGTGCATACTAATGTCATATAGTAATGTCAACGCTATCACTTCCAGTTGGAGATACAAATTCCTTTGACCAAAGGCCGAGCTCATGCTGAAGCAGCCAAAGTCTTCACTTTGGAGATATGACATAAAACTAAACAACAGTAAACGGCGAACCGTGAAGCTGTCCTTTATTGCAGCATCAAGGTATGAACCTTGAAAACAGGCACTTTGCAGCTGGGAATCAAAACATATCAAAACACTGAAACTCTGGTGACTCTGCTATTTTCCAATGTTTTCCATTCTTGTTCTATCTAGTTCTGACTCCCACTGCGAGAGGAGCTTTGGAACATGGTCGGTGAGAACAAAGTCTACTGAGTCTACTGATTTCATACCCCGTGAATCCCCGTGATATGTTTGGAATGTATAATTATAATTATATATATATATATAAACTTCAACAGCAAACAGCAGCCAGGCTGTCGACACGACCAGCTGTGCATGGCCCCCCCGTGCGAAAATCTCAACAGTGGACTTTTCCTTCACCAAGCCCTGAGATTGAAACACTGCCCAAGTTCAACACTGTTCAACCAGTAAAAACAGTAAAAAAAACAGTCGTAAAGCATTGCCCAGAACGAAGTCTCAGATTCATTCAGATTCATTCAGATTCCAGATGTCTAGTCTCACAGCTGGGGCTCTCAGGGGGTGGTGAGGGAGGGCCTCCTACCAAGTCCATGTGGCGTGGCAGCAAAGAGGTGTCGGCAAGAGCCGAACGAACGGACCAAAGCATGGACCAAGACATTCTGTGACAACCTTGTCAATTCGTATCAATTCACCAAATTCATTGCAGTGAAAGGAAATGAAGACACCAATTGGAGATTGGTACAATCAGGTACAGGACCGTTCCGAAAACAAGAGGAACCTCTTTGTTGCCTTGTTGGACTCACGGTCCAATGTATTCAGGACATTCCGCTGTCTTTGGGCAAGAGAGCTCGAGGGCATGACTCAGCATGACCCCCGAGATATTGAAATACCGAAAGTAAAAGTCTCTGCCACATTCTGCCGCTTGGTTCCCACTTGGTTCCCACCTGGCCTTGTAGAGAATATGAAACGCGAAGATATGCGAAGATACACGCAGCACGCAGAGATTCGATGAGAATGATGAGAAATCATGAGACACGATGAGAACACAACTAGAAACCGAAGAAACTCTGCCACAGTCAACTAAACGCCCAACTGGGCGCTCAAATATTGTTCAACTGGTGATTTCTCCCTGCACTCTCTCGTTCCGATTCTCCTATTCTCATCGGCGACATCTCTACACGCTCTTGAGGCGATTACACATATTCCCCACAAGGTCAAAGTCTCACTTGGTGTGTCGCCTGGAGGTTGGCAGGTCATCCTCCTCCAATGTCACACAATAAGACAATTCAAGCGCAACCTGGTGCAAGCTCTGCATATGCTATGCATTCTTGTGCTACCTGATACCACATGCCATAACCTGCCTCTATCGTGATCTTTGATGTCCTTTGGATCTTGAATGTCTTTGAGGTTCATATGGCAACTCTGACTCGTGGAATCTGATCTGGCGTCCTCGTCCGACTGGGTGGCGCAGGAATCCTGATGATGTTGACCAGGAAAAGCCACAAAACATATTGAGATTTCCAACCTCTTTGCAGGACACAGTATCTTTCAAACATCTTCAGCTCGCAGTTTTGTCACCAGAGTGGACAGTCTGAGGCCGAGACAGAATCGCTTGAAGCCAACTTGTGATACTCACAGTCTGTACTGTCATTCATCTGATGAAACTCGCCTGTCCCAGTGGACGGTGGGTCCCTGGGTTCTGGTGAAAGAAATCAAGGCGACATGATTCTCCAGGAAGTAGCTAGCAACACTAGGAATGCTAAGACAAACGTGACAAACTTGAAAGGTTCAGGCTATGCAACAAGACACATTCAAACGCCAGAAGTCACATGAAGACAGCTCAAAAATGATCAAATGAGTCAAACACATACCAAAATGGTCGAATGGCGGTCACTTTCGGCATTGTGCCCAATTGTGCGCTGATCTCCCCAATTCCAGCGAGTGACAGGTCTGCGACAAGTCGTTGACCGGTCTATTCCTTTCGTCAGACCGTTGTGAGATCAGTGTCTTTCGGGCCGTTCCTCGGAGCCGCGGCATGAAGCATCGAAGCGTCGTTCCGTCTGCTGAACACATCTACTGCTGAGTGTGGCACCGGTGTCCTCGCCGGAGCGTGCGCTCAGAAGGCGCCTGGGACTTTGTTTTCCTGGCGATTTCGCGGCGCTTGAGATGCTTAACCATCAACAAACAAACTTGTATAATCTTGCATAACAGAACATTACATGACATGACATACACAATATATATATATATATTATATGTATAATACGGATGTAGTAATCAGTAGTCACATTTCAATACTTCTAAAGGTATAAGCATCACATCTGTGGAAGTGCAAACATGACATTCAGGTGCATGCAGCATGTCATGCTGTGTTTCTCACAATCTCACAATCAGAAAGAAAAAACATGTTATTTGTTATCTCTACCTGATCATTTCTGGCAAAAAAACATGAGTCACTTGGCCATGCACCTGGCTTCACCTCCGTTTTTGCCCCAAAGGAAGGAGTGATGCCTGGCGCAAGTTGCAAGGCCACACAGATTCCGCTGTCAGCAAGGCACCAATGAATCCACATCTTTTTCATTTTTCAAAAGAATGCATTCGTATCCCTTGTTTGTCTCTTTGGACGTTTTGTATTGTTTCATTCAACCCACTTTACTTTCCGAAAAAGTGGTCAGGCATAGACATATCACACTTCATGAAGTTCAGACTTTTCAATCTGTCAGATCTCTTGCGACCCTTGACTCAACTTGCACTGGCCTTCATTCTCAAGACTAGGGAGTATGCTGCAACTCCTCCAACCATTGAATAAGGATAGATCAATATTATATGTATACAGTATGTATATTTATACATCTTCTACGGCATCAAAACGCATATTTAATATATGTTTTAATATTATACCGTTATACCCCACATTGTGCACTAAAACAGTGCATTAACTATTGCTTCAAAATGCATGAACCAAATGCTCCATGTGCAGCTGCATCCTGCCTCTTGGGCCAAAGACACTTGACATCTTGATGGGTGGCACTTTTGCAGGCCCTCCTGCACACCAAACCGACCAAACCGACCAAACCGACCAAACCGACCAAACCGACCAAACCACAGCGCAAAAAAGCGAATGTCTTGGCTTTGCTGCTTCAACTCTCTTTCCAAATCGACACTTGAAACAGACATGAGCAGCTTAGAAGTGTCAAGACAAGAGCATAGGCATGCACAGACAGACACATGAAAAGATGATAAAGGATGGCAAAGACAACAACGCTGAGAGCATTGACGGATTGGAAAATGTGTGTTGCATGTCCCGCTCTGGACTGAAATGAAGGTTGTTGGCTTTGCTGCAATCAGCACTATGCACTGAATCCAAGCATCAAGTACGTCGCCCACAGACGATCCACCGCATGGCTACAGAACTCGTTGAACATTGAAAACTCTTCAAACCACTCCCGCGCTCCTCCCCTTTGTGTTTCGGTATATCTTGGGTTTGCTTGGTCAAATCTGTTGATTTACTTCGTTTCAACACAAAGAACCAAAGTACCTGGAAGTGGAGCAAAGGATGGGCTGCCAGTTGACACCTCAGCGGATGCCAAAGGTATCACAAAGGTACCACAAAATCCACAGTATCATACATTATCCAAACATATCCAAAAATGACAATTTTCATGATGCAACGGCTAAGACATGAGGTCGACAGAAGATATGAACCTGGCCCGTGTGAAACGGAAGCCTGAAACCTGTGTGTTGAATCATGGGAATCACGTGGGGAAGTCATGGGAAGTCTAGAAAACTGGCCCACTGATAGATGTTCCGGAAGAGCAAACACCCACAGAAGGCCCGGACTTCACAAACAAGTTCCAACTGCCAACCAGCCGCGCAGTATCCTGTCTTATGGCACTCCTCTTGTGCTGTTTTTTCAAACGCAGCTTAAACCACCCCAGTCAGTTATCACCATTCAACCGTGGTAGATAAAACCTTCAGCACTCAGGTCCCGTGCTGGAGATTCACGGCCAAAGCCTGCCATGAAAAAGTCCGATCGAATCTTTGGGGTTTAAGTGACGGTTAAGTGACGGTTAAGTGACTGTTAAGTGGGTTCAATCTGTTATTCAATCTGTTACAACTGGAGCTGTGCACCTGTTGGCCGGAGAACCAGAATGAGTGTGGCAGTGTGGCAAGGATGGATACTGTAAGACATGTGCAGATTCCCAGTGATTTCGCCATGGAACCGTTGCTTCAACACCGCACTTATCATTTTCTCCGAAAAGGCGGACAGCTTGCACAAAATCGCAACTGTGAAGGAGTAGCATGAGTAACTACAGGAAAAGCACAGGCAGCTTGACGCTGATGCAGCTGTCACATCACCCAGGACATCCCAGGACCCTGTCATACCGAGTCATACCGAGTCCCTCCCTGTCCTTCAGAGCTGCAAGAGCAGTATCCGTCAGCCTTGGCAAAGGACAACCGTGACATACTGCAGATATCTGCAGATACAACCCGTGACAAGTGGATACCCAAACGAAACCTACCCGAACCGTGACCTTTGTCAACGGCGCTGTGTGTCATTTCTTGATTCTTGAGAGACAATGTATGACAAAATTGGGGGATTGGATGGTTGACAGCAAAAGAATCACTGCTACCGGCTGTATCTCTGTTGATTCGTCTGTTCAGCGCCGAACTTGACCTGCTGGGCCTTGGCAAATGTTGAAGCCAATGTTGAATGTCTGCTCAAGTCACATTTTGATCTGCCAAGCGTCTCCAAGCGCTATTCAGCTATAGTTGATCAGTGCTGGTCATCTATAATTGATTCAGGTTGTCTATAACCGTCATGCCATTTTGATGAACTTGGCTCTCTTTCAGATGTCTTAGCCCTCCACCTTCCTCTGCGGAACTGCTTGTGCTACTGTCCTCACCCTCTTCCTGACCATGGATCATCTTCATGTAATTACTTCATGTATCTTTATCATTTATGTAATGTATGTCGTGCTTGATGTGGTAATGCTTTCGAGTAAGCAACTGCACCATGGAAGATCTTCTTGTCTTGTGACTCTCACAGAGGTGACGACAATTTGGCAATATTTGTCAAATCATCCAAAATCAATCACTTGGCATCAATATGTGACAATGGATGTTGGTGGTATTGCAGTCCCCCAGGGTTTATGACGCTTTCAGCCTTGTCCTTGGAGTAGGTGGACGCTGAAGATGAAGATGTACCTAGGACGCTCAACCACAAGAACCTCTGCGGGTCCCCACAGCTTTGGATCAATGCCTTTTTCTCAAGGTCTCTTCAAATCAAACAAAAACACTTTCACATAAACAAATCCAGTTGGATTTGCTAGAAAATACCTGGCAACTTCTGCCTTGGCCTTCCGCATCCTGAAAAACCCTGCAATACCGGGTTCCGGTATCCTTTTACAAGTTCTGCCCTTGCCCCGAAATGCACAAAGTGTATCCTTGGGACGCGGCTTCCTGATGGCAACTCCTTGCACAATGAAACATCGCACAAAGGGAATCAAAACATCACTGAAACACGGTGAAAGACATCATATCTTGACAGCGCTTCTCAAAGCTGTTACATTACATGGGACCTTTATTTCACAGAAATAAGGTGACAGCAGTGACGCGAGTCAGTTTTTTTGTACTTAGGAAGCTCAAGAACAAAGTGGACATTCTGTATCCAATGCTTCCATGCAATGCTTCCCTTTCCACGTGTTTCAAACTTACCTGTGTGCGTTTTGCAGCTTTGATTTTGCGTTTTTTCCACCTGAAGTGCCAGCTTTGGTACCACACGCGACGCACGTGTCTGCGAGCCCTGCAGGTCAATGCCGCTGAAATCATATCAAGCAGGCCAGGGCCAAAGGCCCAAACTGAACAGCACATGGAAAGTTGTACCAACTGTACGAACCAGTACGCTTCGGTGTGTCATCATTTGACTGTGTCCTTTGGACTGTTCTGTACCATTGTATGGCTTTGTACTCTCTGTCCTTGTACCGCACCCAAACCCTTGGCTTTGTGCCTGACCACTCTCCGAGGAAGGATCTTCCACCACCTTTGGGAGGCAATATTCGTTCTGTTTGGGAGGGAATAATGGGAATATGGATCATCACCTAGAAAAAATTGTGAGTCGGAACTCGTCGTCATCCTGCTACCATTACATTTGATCCTGAAGACTGTTTAAAACATGGCACTGTCAAAGGTACCACTCTGGCACTGTCTGATGTCTTCAGATCTGTCAAATTTACCAAAGTCAACATACTGCATCCTGTTTGGTTCTTCTGAGCTCGACTTGTCTCACATCTGGACAGGCATCAAGCATCGCTGGATTAAAGCTGTCCAATGCGGTCAAAAACTAATGATAAGTTGGTCATCAACACTAGCTTCGATATCTTCGATGTTTGGCCTCGAAAGCTGCAGAAGCCTCAGAGTTTGCGCGACTCGTTTTGACCCGAGGGGATCCAACGTGTTTTTTTTTTTTTCGAAAACATGTCAAAGTATCGAAAGTATCGAAAGTATGTGGACTTCGAATTCTGGTCCTTCCCAGTTTTCTGCAAAACTGAGATCAAGAAACATGCACAAAAGAGCCTCAATTTCCCGCTCAAGCCACGAAGACATAATAAGTTTCCCACAGAGCTGTCTAGCGATGCGATAAAGGTCCGCATGGAATGCTCCTGCATAGTATTAGGGCACATATGGCATGCACCGATTAAAAAAACAACACGAGCGCCGCACTGTCTCAACCTCTTCACAACTACTGGACCTCAGATTTCTGGGAACACTCCAAGACTACACTGTGACTACACGTTGTTTGCGAAGCTTTCTACAGCTGCGTATAGCTGTGGAATCCTCTGTACTTTGCGTGGCTTCCAAGCTCTTTCTTGCACGTGGTGATGATCTTGTCTTATTCCTGGGTTCAGCCGCAGCTTCATGTTGCTAGACGTCAACAAGCACATGTGGACAGGTCAACAAGACATCATCTGGTGAGAGGCGGACCAAGCGAATACTCTATTTGATTTTGATTAATTCATCGTAATTCAACTTTCTTTAGCTATTTAGCTATTAGATGCTATTAGCATCTTCGTTGGCTGCTAGCAGCGTACTCAACTACAAATTCAGCCAGGCCACATTTTCAAGTTGAGCTTGGGCACCACTGGAGCCTGTGAGCACTGTGAGTCCGCAACTTGCAGATAGTTCAAAGCAGAAATGCACCTGTCCTTTCATTCGTTTGCAAAACATGAACTTCTAAAAGATGCGTCAAAACATGTCAAGTAACATGTCGAAACTATTGGATCTTAAGCAAACCGTTCAGGACAGGACGGCCTAGTTTCTCCTGTTGAGCTATGCTATGTGCTGATCTTCTTGAGGCTATCTGCTGTCTTTGCGTTTTCCAAGAATGCTGATGCAGCTCCCATGGCCTTCTTTGAGGCAGGGTTCGGAGCGGCCTAAACACCATGTAGCACGCTTGAATGATTGTGTTTTTTTGCAGTCTGAAGCTAATTTCAACATATTCAGCGTCCATGTCTTCAACGTGTCTCACATTCAATGTCCATCTTGGCTGCTTCTTGCTGCCTCCATCTTGGAGCGCGGGCTGCCCAAGACCTTTGCTAAGCACGTCTTTGGGGCTTTGTGTTCCTGCGAAACTACTACTTCCATGCTTTCATGGTCTAGTTCTGCCATAATTGTTTTGTTCGGATGTCCCGAAATGTTCTACAGCTCTGTTCCTTTGCGCTCTTGTCGGTGTCCAGTGTCCTCAATCTCTTTCCCCTGACTTTGAGACACCCAAACCCTCAAAACTGTGCCAGTTGAAGAAAATTCTGCCCGCCCTCCTAAGCTATGCAACAGAACATCTGTCGGAATGTATTCGAGCAGCTAAGCTTGCTGCATCGGACTTGCCTCAGAGTCAAACATCATAAAGGCTATTGCAGAAATCAACTCCAAAAAAACAAGTGGAGATCGCAGCAGTTGCAACCGATTCAACTGTAAACACAGTCATTCTCCTGATTTCCTCTGTAAACATCCAGTGTAAACATAAGAGAACAATCTGCAGTTAGGATTTGTCTAGCAATAGGGTGCCACTAAATCCTTTGATTGATCATTTTCCCTCTTAGAAAGTCATTGCATTTGACGGGTATACATGGTATATTATCCATGTATATCCATGTATATCCAATGTATATCCAATGTATATCGTATTTTGAGATACACCCAGTTCAATCAGTTCAATCTGTTCATACTGCACCCAGCCGGCCTTGATGCCTTGGAGAATGCATCGCCTGGTCAGCTGCCTTGGAACCTGCCACTTTGAGAATCTGAAGCAAAAATGCCAAATTGCAACACATCTTGACACAAAAATGCAAGGCATCTTTGAAACTTGGTATCAAATCCAAATATTTCATCATCTTCATCTGCAATGCAAAGGTATGCTCGTAAACGATGCGATTCAAAGTGGTACCAGCGAACCTCGAGGGCTTTCTGGTGTCGAAGCAGAGACCTCAACAGGGCATGCTGACAACCCATCAACACACCCACGCCTGATGGGTTGACACCTCTTGCTAAAAAGATATCGATGTGCCATTTTAGATCATTTCAATGCCTAATGCTGCAACAAAAACCAAATTAAATGCTCCTTTTCCAATATGTTGAAAGCAACAGAAACTGACAGTAACTTCATGGGACCTACTCGGAAGTCTATGGCCACTACTGGCATGTCTCCCAGGTTGTCAGTACTACCTGCAAGCATCCGCAAGCATCAGCAAAAACTCACCAAGCACAAGAATCAGCGGTGAATCACNGGCCACTACTGGCATGTCTCCCAGGTTGTCAGTACTACCTGCAAGCATCCGCAAGCATCAGCAAAAACTCACCAAGCACAAGAATCAGCGGTGAATCACTGCAGGTAACAGGAAATTCTGCAGAAGTTGCTNTACTACCTGCAAGCATCCGCAAGCATCAGCAAAAACTCACCAAGCACAAGAATCAGCGGTGAATCACTGCAGGTAACAGGAAATTCTGCAGAAGTTGCTGTGGTGAACGCCTCATAGTCTATCCACAACAACATACCAGCCGCCCAGCATTCATTCAATCAAGAATGCTGCATAGAAATACGATAGAAGTCACGTTGAGCAACACAATTTTCCTTGCTACAGCTGCCATATCTGTTCCCCTTGCGCCTCTTTTTCGCGGAGATAGGAGTCTTTCACTATCCTGCGGGAGTAAAGGCAGCCATGGAATGCAGGCCCTGCTCACAGTAGTAACAACAAATCCTCCAAGATCAGCAAATGCTAATCAACTTATCACTTATCACAGCACTATGAAATTCTCAGGATGGGCGTTAATGCCAACTCACAAATCAAACCCAGACGTGGANATGCTAATCAACTTATCACTTATCACAGCACTATGAAATTCTCAGGATGGGCGTTAATGCCAACTCACAAATCAAACCCAGACGTGGAGATGTGTAATGTGCAACTCATCGTACAACGATTACTTGTCTTGTGAGCAACTTTGTCCGTTTTGCGGGGCGACACCTCATGCTCACAATAGATCTAGGCAGCACTATGTTGCATTAGTATCAACATGTACAAACACTGTTTTACGCTGCAAGAAAGCCCGATAGAATATCTTGATACACAGGAAAACCTTAGAATGATGGCTCTTACCTGGTGTGTTCCAAGAAACTCACAGTACCTTCATGGGATTTCATGGGACCTACTCGGAAGTCTAAGGCCACTACTGGCATGTCTNCTCTTACCTGGTGTGTTCCAAGAAACTCACAGTACCTTCATGGGATTTCATGGGACCTACTCGGAAGTCTAAGGCCACTACTGGCATGTCTCCCAGGTTGTCAGTACTACCTGCAAGCATCCGCAAGCATCAGCAAAAACTCACCAAGCACAAGAATCAGCGGTGAATCAC
>BGPT01001664.1:167034-179534 GCA_003297045.1 Symbiodinium sp. clade C Y103 | reverse complement strand
CAATCCAAAGCAATCGAAAACTTTCAATCAAATGAGCATAAGCATAATTCACCAAATGGTTGAGCAGTTTCGCAGTTGCAAACTCCTACTTTTTGCTCTCCACAGGGAGGCAAACACCAAAATGTCGCTGCCATGCCCTGCCTTCCCTTTGCCCTTCCCTTTTGGCCCCGCTTGAGGTTTCTCGCTTTGCCTTGGCAATGGCGACATGGTACGAAGATTTCCCGTCATGGTGATTGGCATATCACTATCCAGAGAGAAAACTTGAACCCGAATGGGTGCATACTCCAATCAGCAGGCACAATCTGAAGCATTCACAAACATATTTTCAGGCAAGGCATCATTCTGCTGTCTTATGCTGTAAACAAAGACAATGAAGTCCACTGTCTCAAAATGTCTCAAATAACTAGGATAGTCTCAGTCTCAAAGAGTCTCCAACAGTCCAGTCGTCTCAAAGTGTCTCATTCCCAATGAGCTCAGCTGCGGATTCTTCACAGTCTCATCAATGGAGAGGATGAGGCATGCTGCCTCTGTTGCAGCATTCAGAGCACTCTCCTTGACCAAAACAGGCTCCCAAATGTAGCTCTGGAAAGCATCACAGACCTGGCAAATCATGGAGCAGCCATGAGCATCCATGACAATCCATGAGCATTCATGAACAGCATGTCGGTTTCGAATGTGTTGTGAAATTGACATTTAAACACCGTGTAACAACTTGTTAAAGCCAATAGTACGATGAGAGTCTCATGAGTCTATTGACTCCGGGAAACCTTTGCCTTGCTATGGCGTCTCCTTTCGTCCTTTTTCTTTCAATCAATCTGGCTCTTCAGCCTAGAATGATTTTCTACTTACTTTCTAGAACCTCCAATCATTTTACTTCATTTTAACCTGTCTCCATTTCTTATTTCACATTAGAATGACGCCATCTGTGTTTCATAGTGTGTATTTCCTTGTATGTCTCTTGTTATCGGTGCTGCTCGCAACGCTTGGATTTCACTCTGCAAACAAAGCCAGGGCGACTGTGCAGTTCATGCAGTCCACGCCCCACCAGCGACCCTCAGTCCCTGCCGCTGCGTGTTTTTGTCGAAGTTGATTCAACACCTTCGTGCCATCTGCGCCACTATTCTGCGCCAAGGTCATGGGGATAACCTGGCAGAGAAAACAGGAGACAATTATATGGATGGTTCTTTAATTGCCGTTGTTTCCAATTTGGTACAACTTAATTCCATGTGCGATGCTGTGTGCATACCAGAAAGTGCCTTCTGGCGCGAGGTATGTTTCAGCATTTTAAGCATCGACTCAGGATAAGTCAAGAATCACATAAACCATCATAAAACACCATGAAACACCACAAAACACTAATCCAGAAACATCATAAAACATCAATAATAAACCATCAATTGTCAGAGACCGCCAGCCATCGCCAGCCTCTAAGGCACGTGCAAAGTAGTTGATCACCAGCTGCTGTTTGCCGCTGATGGTGCGTGCATATTCGCGCAGGTACCGGCTGAGCTCCATCTCAATGGCACCGCCGCCACCCACGACTTTCGTATTTTTCATGGCTCGCCGCACAATCCTCGGGGCACCACCACAACCACTTGGAAAACGTGGACATTTCCAAATCACACCTCAAACATCCTCAAACTTCTTACACTTCTGTACTCATCTGAAATCTTTGACTATCTCAAGTCAAACATCTGTTTCAAATATCTTCAAATGCTCCGTTGTGTTCTCTGGGTCCCCGTGTTGACTCTAACATCATAACGGTCATAACGAGAGTCATGAGGGAGTCGTTCAGAGATCGGGCGGCTTCATCAATGAATTGTTGAGCGCCACCACGAATTAGGATGGTGGCAGTCTTGGTCTTTTCCTTAGACAGGAACAAAAAGCAGCTGCAGCATCAGTACAAGATAGTGAAAGAGTTCCATGATGTTTCATTGCTTTTCTCCAAGCAGAAATACCATCCCTTGGAGTTTGCTGGATATGTTGGCTGTGCCTGTCCGGCTTTTCACTCCTCTGCGCTGCAAAGCTGCGCATTTTGTGAAGAAGTTGAACCGCTCAGCACCCACCTGCTTTTCTTCGAAAAGGCCGCAGGATCCCAAGACACTCCTCAGCGCATCACGTGTCTTCCCAGTGGAATCCTTTCCATGCCGGAGGAATTCATCCACGATCATCCAACAATGGGGTGTATACCCCAATATATGGCGACTTTAACGGGGCAAATGTGGACAAATGATAAATCAAACCGACATAAAGCGCTGACATCTGGGATGATGTACACGAATATGATAATATGACATAACACAGTATATTATATTATACATAATATAGTAATACAATATATATATATACATAATATCTAGTAATATCTGATAGATTCATACATCATCCGTAACCACTTTGGACAAAGTTTGCCGTGCCAAGGATCGGTGTGATGCCTTGAGCAGTCGTCTGAACCTCTGCCCCTGTCGCACGCCTGGTTCGCTCCAGGTCCTCCACCTGTACCACTGTGGTACCACCATGCACCGACAAAAAGAAACTGTGGGACCTCACACTTTTTGGATCTTTTGATTATTTCTTGTTATTTCTTACTATTTGAAGCAATGTGTGGCCTCCAAACGTCCCGCACAAAAGATGTTGCGGTCAGCAAAATACCTGATCGCGATGCAGGCGAAGCGAGCTGCACAGGAGAGAGACTTGCAACATTAAGAAAACAAAGAGCCACAAATACAACCCATCACAGCCCTGCTTCACTGGTTTTCCATGTAATTAGATCAGTCTAACCTGGTAAGGCAAAATGCCCCCATTGGTAGAGCAATTCCTACATACTCCTACGCATCAAAGAAGGTGTGGAACCGAGGTGCTGGGTAGCAAGGTCGCCAATGGCCAAACGGCTTAGCACAACATTTGCACCAGACTTCGCAATCAACTCCAGCTTCTCCTAGCAGCTACTGCAGAAAACACACTGCTGCTACTGCTGGAAATCATGATGGAATTGAACTGTTGAAAATGTTGAAGTGTCTGCTGAAAACGAATCTGCGGTGAACTGTACTTCTTTGAAAAACCAAGTCGACACTTTGCTCGAAGCCAAGGGACATAGATGATGTTCCACTCAGCATCCACGATGGATTGATACTGGTCTGGATCTGTTATCCTCACTTCCGCATTGTCTTTCTCTGCCTTGAGCTCCAACTCGAGGTTCAGAAGCAAAATTTTGGCGTTCTCAAAGCGCTTTGGCTGCTGCTCAAAACCGGCATAGGAAAAGCATTTCTTGAAGCAAACGCCCTCCACAAGCATCGTGTCAGTGACAGATCCACCTGTGACCTTCTTGATGCCCACGGAAGACACGGACAGGTCATCGCCCAGCATCGAAATCGCGTCCACCGACATTTGGGCAAAGAACGTCTTGTAGTCAGCCACCAACCTCACCGAATTCCAAACCCCCAAACCCAATTTCCCGTACACATGTAAACCTATGCAAAAATCAGTCCCCACGTTTCCAAAGGATTGAAGGAGCAAATAAGCTCAAGAAGGCCCAGCATGTGTCATTTTCATTCATGGCTTCTGGGCTGTCATGATCAGTTTATCGTGATACTCAAATGTGCTCCATGATCACATGGTGCAATTTCCACGCGCTTCTGTTCATGTTGCTCCTCTCTATTGTACAAACGCGCAGAAGTTCTCTCGACAAGTTGCTTGGAGTTCAGCGTGGTCTCTGCGCACCTGATCAGCATGGAACGCTTCTCATCCATTGACTTGTCTTTCAGGTCCACGGCCATGTCAAGCAGCTTTTGGATGGCCAAATTGCAGGCCGTCCGGTAGCCCTGCCACATTGCCGCATTTCCAAGGATGGCCAAACAGCAATGAGCAATGCACTAGGACTTCAAGCGGTCTTTTGGAAAAAAACACCATTGAAAAACACGTTTATGCAAACCCGAGTTTTATTTGGTTTATCGACAAACATCTGAAATCAATGATTGATGATTGAATAATCATGAATGAAACGTCGTGTTGCAGCATGCCACGTTTCAAAGACAACTCCAGGCCTTGATGATTTGGGGAGCCACGAGGCCGTCTTCGAGGAAGCTCTTCGCTTCCTTCAGCAACTCACCTGCAAGGGACTTACACGTTGAATCTAAGACAATAAGATACAATAAGAATCAATAAGAATCAATAAGAATCAATAAGACACGATAAGTCTATAGTCCAAACAGAAGAGTACAGGGCAGGTACAAAACAGTACAAAAGCTATTTTGTGTCAAATTTGATGATCATTTTGGCTGAAGAAAACACACCATTTGATCAACTGAACATGCTAAGCCCTCAAATCACCATACTTGAGCCATCCTCAATCCATACACAGTGTGCTTTCATCTGCACCATGGTTGGGTCATGGTTGGGTCATGGTTGGGCCATGCCTGTGATCACTACGACGCTGGTGGTGCCGTCCCCAACTTCGTTGTCCTGGGCCTTGCTGATGTCAACCAGGATCCTCGCAGCTGGATGGACCTCGGTGCTTCTGCCATTCAAATCATCAAATCCACTGACAAAAGGGTTCATATGGGGCTCATATGGGGCTTATATGGGGCTCACATGGGGCTCATGACTTCATGATGATTTCATGACTGTCATCACTGTCGTGACTCATGTCGTAGCTTTTTTGCATGTTTTTTCCTCAAGACTATTTGCAAGCACAGTTGCAATGTTGAGTTTCTTCATCACCGTTGCCCCATCATTCGTGATGGTGGTTCCGCTGCCTTCTTCTATCAGCTTGTCCATGCCACGAGGTCCCAAAGTGGACTTCACGATGCTCACAACCTGATCATGGCGGCAGCTGGATCTGTCTACAATTCGGGGATGTTGAGATCATAGAGCAACATGGTGCAACATAATGGCAGCAGTCTGAGTTTGAAACGGCTTGGCACGCATTGATATTGCTGATGATCTGGCCCTTTCCTTGTGAGGCATCTGTTCCGTCCTGGATCTGAGACACTGCAATGTTCAAATCCTGAAAGAATCATCTGATATCATCGCTATGCGTTGTTTCATGCTTCAGAATTCATACTTGTTCTGAGTTTGATCAGTTTGATCAGCCGTGGGATCTGCTTTGGCAGATCGCATGGAGATCATCTCGCCTTCAGGAGGATGATCTGCGGCTTCATCATGTGCGCCATGGCTGCAGACGCACCACTCCCCCAGGGGGCACGTCGCTCCAATGCTGCGATGCTCAGAGGCCAAGTCATGAAACAGTTCTTGCAGAGATAGTAAAGTCATATGAAATCATTACGCATGGCTTTTGGCATGGTCTAAGAGTCATCAAAGGCAAAACAAAACAACGCTTTTGCAATTTTGGGTTTCAGTTCAAAGGCCGTGTCGCAAGGACTAATGGCCAAGTCACGGAAACTGTACCAATCCTCTTTGATGTAGCCTCACCCTCACCGAAGGATCCAAAATCTGTGGGCCAGAGATGGCCAGAGCCATCTGGAGAAAGCTATCTTCGCTAAATTCAAATAACATCTTTGCTCATGCTCTTTCCAGTTCATCTGAGCGATGTCGCAAGGTTTTGATTCAGTAGCCATAAACTGATCCGCAGCTTGAATGTTTGACACTTGTCATGACTCGTCTGAGGAGGTTTTGCACATTTTTGCACCAGGTCATCCATGGTCCATCTTTCGCATTGTCATGCGCACACACCACGGAGCTGGTGCTCCGACTTGGTCAGACATGACCAGTCATCTGGCCGAAACGTGTGTGACACTACCGCGAGTCGATTTGGCTTGAGAGAATACGGAGCAACCGGCAACGGGCAAGTAGCCAACCCACAATCCACTGAGATCCTCCAACAAGCTGCTGACATTCACAAATACAGCCCAAGAACCAAGGTTCAAGGAATACAATGGAATGGCTCAGATGACGCAATACATATATCTTTACACAAACTCATGACACACACATATATATATATATATTCTAGATTATGAAATATGAAATATGGACGAAACACATATAATTTGTATTTACAGTATGTTGCAGCAATTCCATGTAATTCCTACCATTTTACTAGAAATGATTGTTCTAAATCTTCGCATCGGCCTCCTCGGTGACCTCAGGCCATGGAAGCTCCTCAGAAGTCTCTGCGTCGAAACATCACACGAGAAAAACACCGTTGGTGTATCAACATCTTGGCAATTCTTGGCATGTCTTGTATGTTCCGTTTGGATGTGCTATGATCATGGAATATCATCAGATATCAACCTTAGAATCTTAGATCACATTAGTGGAAACGATATATACATATTATGGACGTCTTATGGAAATGCTACTGCGTCCCCAAAACGGTATAGATCACTTCTGAGGGACCAACAGCGGGCGGTTCTTTCTCACCTGCACAGCCCAGCACATTGAACATTACGGCCTAAGGAAAGTACGCCGCACTGCCTGTCTGAATGTTAAAAAAATGTCAACAGCATTCAATCATTCAAGTTCACAAGCTTTTGAAAGCAATAGCTAACTTTGACAGATCCTTTGACAGATCCTATGACAGACTGCACTATACCATACTATACCATACTATACCTATGAGATCCTCGTGAGATCCTGGGGTTTTCGTCCCTGCCCTGTTTGCCTTCGACTTCGGGCGCTTCGGGCGCTTCGGGTTCCGGTTCATTGCAGTCATTGGCCTTCACCGCCTTGGCCTCGCTGAATACTACAAGTACTGAAACTATGTGCATACAGAACCATATAACTAATCATATCATGTATCATGTAATTATATATATATATATATAGAATTATATGTACTTATACACTGCCATACAGAAAATCACAGAGATATGATGAGATGTGCAACAAATGTTGGCAAGTCTTGGGTTCAGTTTTTGTCATATTTTCTTCCGGTCATCTTCCAATCCAGCGTGCCACGGGCCTCATCCACAGGTGCCTCGGATCAGCCATGGTCACAGTTGCGTCGGATCATGGCATCCCATCGCATCTATGATATATATGGTACCATATATGATATACATATACAAATATATAAATATATATACATTGTATATATTATGTCGCATCCAATTTGCATATGCATACACTGCATCTCTTCGCTATACTGAAACTCTCGAGACTACACCTAGTGTCACTGAGAAGCATCATCAGTATATCATCTATAGTTAACACGTGTTAGCACTATGAACACAGCAGCAACCACAGCTAATACTAATACCTAGCAGATACCTAGCAGCGATAACATGCTATAGCTGTAGTTAGCTGTAGTTAGCTGTAGTCACTGTTTTCCACTGAGGCCGAGTCGATGGGTTTGGGCTTCACTTCCTTGGCGTCTTTCATTGTCATCTCGCGGAGCCGGGCTTGAGCAAAGTTCACCTGGCACGATGTGCACAGCCCAGTATGAGGGGTCGCTTATGGTTGCTTAATCCTCCAGGAAAATTGAAAACTGGACAACAAAAAATCTGAAAAAAACCTTCAAACTTCCAAAACAACAGGTACACAAACATTCGCAGCCCTCCGAATCAAGAAACCTGTCAGATTGTTTGTCAGACTGTTGTCTCTACGAGTATCTTGCAAAACAAGTGGAAAGCTTTGAAATGGAAAGCAAAAAAACCTGTGATCTACTTGCGTGGATTCTTGCAGCTAATGGCAACTTCTTTCAAAATGACAACTTGCAGTAGCAAACATCAGGTACAACTCGGTACAACTTCACTTTTTGGATCCTCTCTGGCTCTCCGGCCTCACCCATGAAAGACTCGACTTCAGAACGGAGCATACAGAACTTCTCCTGGCAAATTCACGAACATTTTTTTGATTGACATGCGATTGCTGAGCAACAAAGTTCAACATGTAGTGGTTTTACAAACCAAACCTACATCCGCATCATGTAGTGGTGCTGATTCTGCTTGCTCCATCCGAATCCATCCATTCTGTATTCATCTCACACAATCGCACCTTGGCAGCTTGGCGAACGTCTTTCAGACTCTTCTCCAGGCACGACCTCATTGCTCCGTTTCACCATGTTTCACCAATGTTTCACCCAGCAAGTTACGGATGACATGTAGATAGATCTTCATAGAGAATAGAGAATGAAAATAAGATATGTGTAATATCGAATCTCGCCTGTTCTCATTGTCAAATCTGCCACATCTTGAATGATCCCGATTTGTCCTGTGTTTTGTCCTGTGTCCCTCCTGTGTCCCTGGCAAAAACTTGGTATCTGAAGCTCTCATCGTGATGCACAAAAAGTGCATGCAGGAGATGCACCCAACCTGTGAAAGCTTCCGCTGGTCCATTGACCAGGCTTAGGAAAGGGAAAATGGTCTGGATATGAAGTGACATAAAGAGTCAATAAGAGTCATATGCTCGGGAAGAGGAGAGTGTCAGTATGTACGGCATCTAGCATGGCATTTTGTTTTTAAACACATGCTGAAAGATGTTGAAAACACACCCTCTTGGAGGATATCCTGAAATACATGGACTCACACCTTGAAGTTGGCCAAGGACTGTAGCGACTCGATGCTGAAGGCTCTCACACGCTCCTGCGTACGAACAAGTTGCGTTCATTTCGGCAACACCGCAGTACGGAGCACCTTTTGGAGCACCTTTAGGAGCACCTTCTAGACACTGTGCAAAACGTAGAAGTTCCGGATGTTGAAGCAAAGCTGTCTATCCATGTCTATCCTCCATCCTTTATGGCTCAGCAGTGTTGTCGTTCTGTTTGACTTGGCCAGTCCACTCTAAACTCATTTGTCATTCAAAGGACAGCAAGCAGGTCCCCAAGCCACATCTTGGATACCTCTGATGTTCGACAATTTTTGCATAGATAATCTCAAAGTGCAATCACGTGCAGCTTTTCAAGATTTTCGCCAATATTCAGTCGTTCACCCGACCTTTCATAGGGAAGACATGGGAGACATGAAATAAACTGATTCATTTCGTTTCTATGGTAGCAGAAGAATGGCCCCTCCTGCTTTGCACCGGGATCGCCGTTGATGTAGTTGCCAGCCTGGTGAAATCTGGTGCGCGCTCTCTTCGCAGCTTTGGTTTGAGTTGTCCCGGGTCTTGCCTCCAGGATGATCGCCAGCAAATCCCTGAATTGTGGGCTGTTCCTGCAGCAGAATGCAGCATCCAATGCATCTGATGCATCTAGGTCCTTTCTAAAGAAAAACCTCTGCTGTGCAGCAAAGTGATGGAATTCTTTGCACCGAATTGCTCCTGGATTCATCTGCAGCATCGCGAAGCACCTGCATAGGGTTTTGAAGACCAATTTGCAATATTTGGGGCATATCTGAAATACTTTCAGGGGTTTTACGATATTAGGGGAACAATCCCAGGGTTTTCTGCGTGAAGATTTTGTTGCTGATCCGTGCAGAGCGGCCTTGCAGCGCTGCATGAGGACTTCACGAGTTGATCTCGGCAGAATCAGATGATGCATAAGCAGATTGTACAAGTGACCTACAATTGACATAGAAATATATGGATATATAAACACAATAATAATATAATCATAATTAACAACACTGATGATGATACAATTTTAATTCAATTGTACCATATCTATAGAATTCAAGCTATATAGTACTTAGAGAACATTCGATGTATGTCAATGGTGTGCAAGGTTTTCAAAGTGACTAGTGACTAGAGAGATGCTTCAATTTTTGCTGGGGTGCAGACTCATATGTCAAAGCAAACTTCATGACCTGCGTGAGAGTTTGATCGGAGTTGGATTATGCACTACGCGATATTATGCGGCTATCTGGTAATGCCTCTTCCATTGAAATGTACGTTGTCTCCGGCATTGGGTGAAACAAGAGGATGAGAACCGAGATCTAACCTCGAGATCTAACATTTACATTTACATGATGGATCGAATAACAATTATTTGTCTTCCAGCGCCAGGAAACAAACAACGCCGGACCATATCGGCTCTCCAATGTAAAGGTCACACATCCAAGGGAAAAATATGAAGAGGGAACCTCTAAGAAAAGAAGAGGGAAGAAAGGGCAACGGTGTGATGGGAAGGAGATGATGGATATGATGGATAGGTTCCTAATGTGACCACTCTGAGATTGGAGAGTTTGGACGCCTTGATCCTGGTGGGGCTCAAAGTGCACAATGGCAGCAACCTGTCGCAGCGCTTTGTGGGGAGGACATGACATGATGCCACACGAGGCCCCAAAACTTGGAACTTTGAGAGCTATTTGGCAAACAATGAAAATCCATGAAATCCAACGAACTATTTACATCATTTTAGGTTTTGGCGGTTATGAAGCAGCCATCAACACTCTTGCAACGCAAGCGGTGTTTTATCAAAGGGTGCCTTCGCTCCACATCGCGCAAAGCCTCTTCCTGTCGCAAAGATCTGGCGATGCCATGGAGCAAAGCAGTCTTTCCGGTTTCTAACTTGCGTCTTGTCCAATTTGTCCAGTACGTTACACATCTTTACATCATTTCTTGCACTGGAACCCACTGCACACTGACACTGACTACAAACAAGAAATACACTGCACACATGAATTCTACATCTCTAGTGACATCACAATGCTTGTTTTCATCACACGTTTTCATAATCTCCTTGTGCTTGCTCTCCTGCAGCTTTGTCACCTACCACGCAGGGAAACCAATTTGACTTTGCAGCTTTCAAAAGTAGAGCGCTCAAAGGATTGACAACAATCCTGAGAAAATCAAGGCATTGTGTCATGTATTACAAATGTTCCTGCAACACTTCTACTTCCCATAGCTCGGCCTGATTCTGGTCTGCGTCAACAGAAGGGATAGTTCTGATATGTTTTGATACATGATTTTCCACAAAATTCTGAAAAAAAATGACGTTAAAACATGTTAAAAGCATGTGAACATTTCCGCAGAAGTTGGGGAGTTGAGCCTCCGAGGCTGTGGGCATCGCCACGTGGAGTAATTCCACGTGATCTGCCTTCAGCCGCTGCTGACCTGAGGTGACTGTGGCGACTGTGGCGACTGTGACTTCACACTTCTGTCACACTTTTCGTTGCAACCTCCATATCGATCCATATCTCATTCTGTTCTATTCAGCTTGACAAGTCAACTTTTGGACTTTAAACTCCTGACTCTAGCTTATGTAACAAGTTTCAAGATGAATCCCGGTACAGTATGGTACACATTTGTTTGATGCCCCTATGCCCCTACTTGATTTATGACGGATACTTATGAATTCAGTGGGGCTGTCCTTCAGTACGATTTCCGACCCGCATCATCTGTATCAGCAAACCGAAGCCTGTATCAAAAGAGCGGATGCATCGACTCAACTCCTGCCAGATGTGAATCAAAATCATCACCAAATCAGCCCTGGCTCTGAGAATCTGGTCAAATATCTTGCCTCTGTTAATCAAATTATACATGCTATATATCATAACACATTGTATATACATCTCTTCTACTGTATATATACATATACACACATATACAATGTATATGTATATAATATTATATATACATATATATTGTACAAATATTGTACCATATTGTATATCTTGTTATATAGTTATAATATATATCACATGATTTGAAGTCACATACTGGATTTGCATCTAATTTGGGGCTCTCTTTGTCACCTCCGTGCTGATGGCCAGCTTGGTGAGGACGATGGCCTGCAGCGGCTGACTGGAGCATGGGAGACCGTGACTATGGACTTATGGAATACCAAATCAGATGTACAATATAGAGAATATAATATAACATATATATCTTATGATATTGTTTGTTATAGAATAAAACGAGAGGAACATGATAGATGCAGAGCACATTATAGCACATTGACATTCAACGGATTTCAAATGTTCAAATATGTGCATATCCTGTCCAATCCAAACCTGTCTCAGCCCGTTCGTTTGAACATGTTGAAGATACTATCTGTCAATACCACTCGTGTCAGAGAGTGTTCTGTCACGCAAGTTCAATTCCCAGGTTCCCTTGCGATGTTGTGGGCACGGCTGTTGTCCAGCAAACAAATGCCTGTCGCATCAACTGAAATCAGCACGCATTCACCAGGCTTTCTGCTCAGACTTTTCAAAAAACTGTGCGTCATCCGGAGTAGGTAAAGGTCTATGACTTCTAATCAGTCAGCTGAAACTATACTATACCAAAAGCTCAGTACATGATATGACATCCATATTAAATCCGTATTATGCCGTACAACACGCTACAAGTTGACATTTGTTGACCAATATCATAATTCAGATCTATGTGGAATGGCCCATGAGGGACAGAGCCTTGCGGCTTGGGCCCTGTCCAAGATCTGCGAGGAGTGGCAGTTGGAGTTCGAGCACCTGATCCGTGCAGTGACTCAGAATGACTGTATTTTGATGTATCTCATCATCATCATCATCATCATCATCTTCTTCTTCTTCATCTACTATCATTATCCGCCGACCCCTGCCGCCAGCAGGGGGAGCGCGTCAGAGGAGCACTTACAAGCAGCAAGGGGCGAAAAGATAGCAAGAAAAAGAGAAAAAACCAGA
>BGPT01001664.1:147957-162908 GCA_003297045.1 Symbiodinium sp. clade C Y103 | reverse complement strand
GGATGCAAAAGGGGAGTATTAAACCGAAACCTTTGCTGTTTACGCGCAGGACCGCAATGGACTCCAGGGGTCGGCGGCAGGGGGCGTAGCCCCTTAATTCACATTGATGATTTGGGATGAAAATCCAAGGCCGCTGGGCCTTTTCCAGGGTGTAGCATTTCAGAGATGCAAATGCAGAATGAATTTCAAGCTTGGAAAAAACTTTTAGGATCGTCCAGACATGTCCAGACTCTTGCATGAGTATGTGGGGGAAGTCGTTGTTGCTCTGAGCGCATGACTTCTTGGAGTAAACATAGCATCCATCAGATCCTTGTCAAACTGAAGTTTCGGCCTGTCGACAGGTTTAGATGGTTTAGTCTAACAGGCCTTTCCCAAGAGCTCAAACACTGTCAAGCACAGCGCTTGCTTAAAGAAACACGGAAATCAACTGGAGGCCTGCGGCAAAATGAACTCTTATGGCCATTGAAAGAACTCCCGGAGTCAAACATGTTGGGATCACTTTGTGTCTTCGCTCTTTGCACTTCCCATTTTGAGCTCGCCAAAGATTGTATCCTCTTGTGGCTCCTGCTGTGGACAAAATTCAGCGCTAGGTTTGCGCGCCAGTGAACTTACATTTGGGATCATTTGGGTCTGCGGGTGTAACTTACTTCAAAACAAATCCCTCTGGTTCATCCTAGGTCAGTCTCATGGTGAGTGGGTATGTTATAGTACGTAGCGCTGCTTTTGCCAACGTGCAATTTTTATGGGAAGCGAGTGCAATTTTTAACCGATATTTCCCAATTCTCATGCTGGGACACCCGACTTCACAACTGGGCTTCACCCAGTGAATCCTGGCCAAACATGTCTCCGTGCTGCCAGTGCTGTCTGAAGATGTCTGCCACGAAAAGAGAACCGCAAGAGAAAAGAACGACTTCTTCAAACGAATAGAGCTCCTCTTGCCGAAGCGTGCGAATTCGGCCGAGCGAGGGCTGAGCATGCCCTGGCCAAGGTTCTGCCAGTTAGGCACAAAACATCACCAAAAAAGCTTAGAACACACATTTCAACACTCCAAATATTGCATTCATGGATGATGCACACGATTTCACACATATTTCAAACACAATTCACATAAACGTTCAAGGGATCTTCAAGGGATGTTTTTGAGGTCACGAGTTGTTGCGCCTCATCCAGTGTATTTGCTTTTGGCCGCGGAGAAGCCTGGACTGATGGATTTCTGATGCATTTCTGGCGTTGTGCTGATGCGAATCCACGTTTGATGGCTGCTGACCCAGCCTTTGGTCCGCCTCTCATGTTCCTCAGGCGGAGCTTGCGCTCTCCAAATTCGAATCTCAAACTCTTTAGATATTGTGCCGGCTCACGTAACTCAACTCCGAACTTTTTTACATTGTGACTATGAAATGTAAAGAGAGAAGGCTTGAAACTTTGCATCATATCATACAGTATCTCATAGCATATCTCATAGCATATCTGATAGCGTATCTCTGTCTTCAAAGCCGTTGTGGTCTTTGAGATTCGTACCTCGGAGGAGGTGGAGGCTTAGCTTTGGGCTTCATAACCTGAGATCAAACTTGGTATCAAATCTGGCAAATATATGCAAATGTGACATATATGTGATATAAAGTTAATCCCTATTTTTCTCAACATCAACAAGACTATTTGAATGGACCAATGGAGCTGTTTGATGTTTGAATTCTGTAAAATCAAGCCATTCTAGTCGGTCATCATTCAGCTTTGCATCGATATCTGTGTGTATCAAGAGTCGATCATTTGAGACTTCGACAGGTGTCTCCGCAGGAGTTGGAGGTGCTTTCACCGCACCTACGGTTGGAAGACTCCGAAAAGTACTGCGACATTTTGCTTAAAATGCCCTAAGAACCCACATAACTCAAATCTCCTATGCAGAATTGTGGTGTATGTGCATAACATAGTACACGTCAAGCCCTCGAGATGGGTTTGTGATGGTTTTTTCGAACAAACGAATTGCCAATCTCAACGGCACTATAGAAATTGGAACCCCGAAATCCCATAGTTTCGGTACTGTTTCTGTAGTGTTTCGGTAGTGTTTCACAGCTTTTCCATTCTTTTTCCCGGGTCCTGAGGATCCGACCTCTCCTTCGCCTGGCTTTCAGGACCATAGCACCAAAGAGCAACAGACCTGTCCATGGCCGTGGGACCAACACGGACATGAAATGACGAAATGACCAACATCTGCACACTGCAATGTAGTGGTGTAGTGACTTAGTGGTGTAGTGGTGAACGACACCTAGTTTGCAAACACGACACCATGCACACAACGAGGGTTAACAACAACAACAGCAGCAACAACAACAGCAGCAGCAGCAGCAACAACAACAACAACAGCACCAACAACAATCATAGCAATATAACTGTGATAACAATAAAAACAACCACAGTGAACGTGCACTAAGAAACGGAGCCGCAGTGCGGGTTGTGCTTCGCCTGTAACTGCAGCCACAAGGCCAGGGCGCGACTCGGTCCGATGCTCAATCTCCACTGGCCTTGATGCTTCGAGACGAATTGCAGAAAACCGCAATATTATATCATAATGTGATATATTATGAGATATATTATCATATTATATCAATAATTTATATCATATTATATGATGTAGACACATATTTTGGATGATCTGCGATGATCATTGGATGATTTTTGTGCCACCTCTGAGATCTAGGCACTTCAGATTTTCCACGTAAACGGGCAAGGGAGCGGCGCCCCCTGCAGACTTTAAATTTTGCTGATTGAAGCCTTCAGTTGAATTCTCACATCAGTTTCCCCAGGTTGCTGTCTCTTCATCTAATGAGGTCGAATGTAAACTCAACGTCCTCAGACTGTTTATTGAATCTCCCTTCATTGGCCTCTCAGCTTAAAGACAGCTTTGGACTGCTCTTAAGGTGTCCGGCCATGTGTTGGATATTCTTGAGTCACGTTAGGTCCTCCGACCAAACTTTGACCGCAATTCCGCCTCTGGAATTGCTCCATTGCCACAGCTGATAACTTTGGGATCAAGTCCCGATTCGCCACCTGGATAGCAATGAGCCCTACCTTTCCAAGATGAGACAAGCAGACGGAGATTTTGCTTAGGTCATGAGAAAATATGTATGAGTAAACATAGGAAAATTAACCAAAAAGTCTGTCTTCCGAAGATACTGAATCATTTAATAATGAATCATTCAGATTCAATGAATATAATTTCCATTCATTTCCATTCATTTCCAGTATTTTCCAGTATCCCACAGTGAAGCGAATGTCGCCTCTCGAGCCGTAAGGTCCAGGAGCACACCAGAGGCTGCTCCCAGAACGAAAGAGCTACAGCGTACCTCGGCCAAATTGAGAAGCCGTGAGCAGAAAACACTTGATTAAAAAAACAATCTAAAAAAAAGGAATAAATAAGGCTTAGTTTTAAACTTCTACATCTTTTGATCAAGCGATGCTCAGCAATCAACTATTCTGTACGCTCCCGGTCGCAAAACAAAAAAGATGACTTCTGACTTCTGATTCCTTCTAACTTCATAGTTTTGCAAATCCAAGGAAGCACCAGAAAGTATTTCACCACAAAAAGAAACACATGAAAGATCACATGAAAAATCATGAAAGCACCAATGGAAGCGCCTTGTGGCAATCCACCGTGTCAACCTGCAAAGCTTCACAAAGCTTCACACAACTTCACAGTTCAATGTGATCAACCTGCAAGACTTGTCTAAACGTGGACTCGACTTGACTCGACTTGACTCGACGTGCAGCCACGGCCTGGCCGACGCGGTTCACATCCTTCAGCTCACCCAGTGACTCACCCATATAAATCACAGCTCCTGACGCAGGTCATCGACACATGGCGACACATGGTGGCAATCTGTGGCAATCTGTGGCAATTCGCAATATGTACAGTATGTCACACAGTATGTCACACAGTATGTCACACAGTATGTCACACAGTATATCACAGTACTGGCAAGTGTCGGAAATGCGTGAAACATGTTCCAAAACATGTTCCAACAGCTCAAGGATTCTCTTCGAGGACAAGTCTGTTCTGGTTTGAAGGTGCCAATCTGTTGACTTTTCCCTGGCCTGCAAAATCTGCAACAGCAACATCTACCGCATCCACTGCACCGCTCACCTGTGGCACAATATGGCGTGTGAAGACTTCAGTTCGATGGTCGAGATGGTTTCCAAATGGTTGCCAAATGGTTTCCAAATGGTATCAAGTGATTCACATGTGGTTCACATGTGGTTCACATGTGGTTCACATGTGGTTCACATGTGGTTCACTTTGCAAGAATTCATGATTTTCATGGTCCAAGAGCCACTATCCTTGTTGGTGCAATGCTCAACGATTTTGGGACAGTACATGAGCTCAAACGTGTATCATGTGTATCAAGGTCAGCCATCCCAAATTTGGGGTACCAATGGACCTACAAAATTCACCATTTTCGGCATTGAAACGTCCATTCTTGAGGGGTTCACATACCCATATCCTCCTGATATCTCCTGATCCTCCTCTCCCTTTTTTCCAGTCTGGCATGAATCGGGTCTGAGGACTGGGAAACAGAACCTGCTGAGCTCGGCTAAAGGACAATATTCAAAACACGGTCCTGGGAAAATTCGCACTTGTTCAAGCATGATTCAGCGCAAGTGGTTGATGCAGTCCGACATCTTCAACTTATACAATTTACGTCGCGTTAATGCCAACAGCCAAGCGTTGTTCAGCAAGCTTCCTTCATCGCAGGTTCTGCATCTGCGGGACCATCTCCGGCAGGTGAGCTCTGGATGAGAAAATCGAAGCTTGGAATCCAGTGGAAACTAAAGATGGCACATAGATGGCACACAAATGGCACATAGAGCTCACATATAGAGCTTACATAGTATGTAACAGGATGAGTCTGGATGAGTTAGACATGGTTTTAGGCCTCTGCATTGGGTTTCGCAGGTGGGCATGTTCAATCAAAAGGTCCGTGGAATTCCAGGGAACTCTCACACCCCACAGCTATTCCAGAGCCGCGATCCAACAATCATAGTCAGAACATTGGTGAAGCAGTGGATCTGAGCAAGGGATTAGGTTCACTATGAATCCTACATGAAACATGTTGAATCAACTGGTCCCATCATTTCGCACCTGATCTGGTCTTGAGATATTGGATGCTGATGGATGGCCAAACTTCTGACGCATGCAAAGGCTCCAAAGGCTCCAACGACTTTGAACGTCGCCATGTGTCGGTGTTCAAACGACACTTGGCGACTCGAATCCACCCAGCTTCGGAAATTGAATATGGTAATGACTCAGACATGTTTGTTACAATCTAAGGCGATGTCCGGAAATATATGGAAATATCATGCAGTGCACATGAAATTGAATGACCAATGAAGTGCGGGTGCTTGGAAGATCCTAGTTCAATGCCCAGAAGCTTCTGGAGCCTTCCTGTGATTCGGAGTCCGGTGACCCGATAGGACCCGTCTGCTTGCTTGAGAAGCAGCGAGTTACGGAGGATGTTGCACCCGGGTGTTGAATGGTGCCTGAGTGCCAAATGGTGCCGAATGGTGCTGGAACAGCCTGGACCTGCGGTGTATTTTGGACCCAGCGAAGCGCCATGCTGGATGCATGGCATAGAGCACCTATGTAGCACCTATATAGCACCTATACCGCCTATACCCTTGAAAATGCCGAGGGCAGCTTCCAAAAGGAACCACGGTGTCGCCCAATGATGAGGCTTCCTCATAGAATCGAGGCAAACCAAGCGTTACCAGGAAACCTCTGCAGTGCCAAGACTTTCATCATCTTTCATCCAAGTTTCGACGACGAAGTGGCTGGGAGAAGTAACAAACACAAAAACACGCGTTGTGCAGAGGTTCTGGTTCCGTGTATGGACCGGTCTTGCACGTTGATGCACTGACCAGGGAAAAATTAAATGGCCAAACAACATAGCGACAGGGGCAGTACGTTGCACGCCTCAAATGCAAAAAGGTTTGGTCGTTCAAAAGATCAACAAAATTCTGAGGACTTGTGTGATGATGTGTCATGCCACCAAGAGAAGAAAATACAACTTGCATCGTGGGGAGGGCAAAGAAGGAGACAGTGCAAAGGTGTACTGAGTCCAGTAGACAAAGCAAAAGGAAAACAAAAGCCAAAGTTAGATAAAGTTGCAAAATTGTATGAACTTGTGGATTTGGTTCTTTGATTCAAACATCCCACAAGACCTGTTGCAATATCTTGCCACAACTCTTCTTGTTCAGATCCATTTGTACGCTCTGTATCGCTATGTCGTAAGGACGGTATGCTACAGTGAATGTACAGCTAACAGCAGGAGCCACACACTGAACATATCGTCATTGCCAAGAGAGATCCTTATGCTCTCTCTGTCTATTCAAGGCTTTGTTTGCCCGATCTCTCAGCGGTTGTGTTGTGTTCCGCCCTTGGTCCATCCATCTCCCATCTTCGCCCATCTCGTTCTACAGGAGTTTTTGTTCGGATCTTTTTGGCCCAAAATCATCCAATATCTATGGGCGGAAACTCAACACTGCAGGGCTCCCTGTACCGCATGTCAAGTCGATTCGACTCTGGGGCTTGTCGAGATGCTCCTGTGAACATCTTCGAACCTTGTTCACCTAAGGTTCACCTTGTTCCTTCCGGTTGCTTCCACTCTTTGTGAGTGGTCTCAACTCCGCTGGACATATTGAGTTTCTCAAGGATTCGCAGCGAAGATCAGCGAAGTCAATCCCCGTTTGGGATTGGAATATGCACATTGAATTCTGGCGCCAATCTTTGATCAGGGACTGTGACAAATCGAAAAAATGCAATGTCACATTGCTTAGATTTTTCTTGATCGGCGCCAAGCATATGGACAAAGGAACCATCCAGCGACAAGCTGGATTTCAAGAAACTTCAAAATATCTAAGACATTCTAAGATTTGCTAAGAGTGACTCACATTAAATGGGTAGAACGGCACAACGAAATCAGCAAATGAAAATCAACTCAGACACATGGGTACAACACATCGGTACGACACATCTCTTCATTCTCTTCCTTGGCCTCCTGCGGCTCGCGCTCCGCCGTCCCTGCAGTGGCAACTGTTGCAACTCCGACTTTGTTACACCATCTCTAACATGCTGAATGCTGAGTCATGCTGAGCCATGCTTTGCATTCCATCTTTGCCTATCCTTAAGCGTCTTTTCATACTACCAACACTGCTGGGACTGCTGTTCTTTAATCTTCTCTTTGAACATCCGCACAATCTGCTATTCCAAGTGTGTTACCTGTCCTCAGGTCATCTCAGGTCTGTCTAACAAGCTCAAAGTCTTGAATCATTGAGAATGAAGAAAATCTCAAGGCTCTCACTCATCTTCGCTCCCGGTGTTCTATGGATTTCTGGAATTCTATCGACGCCTCAGATCTGACCAAACTCGTAGGTGGCAGCCGGCACTAAGCGCCATGAGCCAGTCCCAGAAAGTTCGAGGACCTCGCCGCGTTTTTGAAGTCAGAGAATAAGACAAACTCTACACAATTATACAATTCTAATATCGTCATATATCATAAAACATTAAGCACAAAGATGGAAAAGCAATGGAAAAGCAATATCCAAACGGGCTCAATGTCCGTTTCGATGGTTTAGATTTGAAGATGCGACGGCTTTCAAAATCGTACCTGTTGGTGGTAATCTGCCAAGGTTGGGCGGTGACCGACACCTTAGGCGAAGTCATTTTTGGAGACGGGATGGGTCATGTTGGATCCCTATTAACTGTTTGAAAGTCATCAAAGTGATGGAAGATGATGGAAGGGTATGAAACGCACGAGAGCTGTCAACTCATGTCAAATGCAAACTAATCTGGTCGATTCAGCCAACGCTTTTCTCTTCAACTTTCTTTGGCTTTGTGCCGTTGCTTTTCAACGTCGAGGCAATTACTCGGTTTATGGCTGAATCATCGGCTAAAATTCGGGAAGTTTGATGCTTGGTAATGCTTGGTGTGCTTGGCCAAGAATCTGATGACCGCAACACCACGTTCCACCAGAATGGAATAGAGTAATTTCTCCGTTGCAACATCCAGTGCACTTGTGGCTTCATCTAACACCTGAGGGCACAGATCCGCCTTTTCACCCGGAAATTTCGCAGGACATGGAAACACACCCAATACAAAGCTGTACATGATATCATATGATATCGATAAATTTTGCAAGCAGGAGATAGCAGGAGTAGCTCCAAACAATTCATTCAAAACTATTAGCAGATTAGCATGCTTTACAAGTTCAACATCTTCCACCATCTCAAAAGCTCCTTTCCATACTTGTCTTTTGCTTGCTGGATGGTAGATGGTACAGTGTGTTCAACATTTAGTTGCAGTTAAACACGCCCATTTATCATCACATACCTTCCTCACAAATGAAGGGCATCATCGGCAATAAACGGTGAGTGTGGGACCCCGTCTGTGCTATCATACTTTGTAACGAAACTGATGGCGTGTGTGATATTTATATCATTGGTCTAATCATATAAGACCTATTGAGATCGATTGTTTGTTCATGTGAATCTATATTAGTCATTATACAGCTATAGATCTTATATAATGTCTTAAAATGGTTTAAAAGCTATTTTGCATTGATTTTCATTGCCTATTGCCTTTTGCTGGTTGCCTTTGTAAAGTTTCTGCCCAGTCACGGCGTAGCGTGGTGCGTTCAGCAGCAGCCGGGCAAAGGCCAGACGCTGTTGCTCACCCAGGGACAACAGGCGAGGCCAATCCTGGAGTCACGATGGGCACGGCTTCAACAGATATTTTGTCGCGGAAATCGCATCTCTCTTTTTTTGAAAAGACATACTAGGGATATTTTTTAATTTTGAAGAATTCTATGCTGAAGCAAATGCAGTCGGTGTCCTGCTTGATATTCAAGTCTGGATACCTTTCCACCAACCTCAGATCACGATCACCAGGTTTCCCACACATCGGCCATGAAGAGTCTAGTCTCGCTGCATACGATCTCGAATTATTAACCTTGGGTGGTGATGACTGAATCTACAGGCCTCGACAAAAAGTACTCATGTATACACAATGTTATGTAGTATTGGACCACCCTCGCTAGTAATGCTGCCTCCTATCTTAGCATCCTGAAAGTCCACCCTACTAGGTGCCACATGCGGAGCTTGTCGTTCAACCTACCATCTCTGAACGTTTGGGGGCCACATATATATATATATATAATATTATGAGGCCACTTTCATGCTATATTCCTGTTCCCATCTGCTAGGTTCAGCCAAAGCATCTTTTGGAGCCGCACTTTTTGCAAAGTGTCCCGGAGAGTGTCTTCATCGAAGCTGTCCTGCAGCTATTTGAAGCCAAATGAGCCGAATCCTCTGTCTGTTTTCAGTGTTGCAGCTTATTTTAGAAATAGTCAATTGTGATCATCATCCCGGGTCAAATAGGATTTTGTGAAGATCTGAAAGCACCAATCAGATTTTCAGATCTTCTATGTTTTTCTAATTTTTTGTTGGATTTCCCGAAACTTTTTCTGAAAGAGTCCGTGCAGCCCATGTCCCACGGCCTGTGGCAAGGGATAGCAAAGCTGCTCCTTCAGTGAGCCCAGGAGCATGTAGGGCCTGGCCATTCTGTCGTCCCATGGTACCTGAAAATGCCTGCAAATAGCTGATTTACATGATCTAACGACAGTCCAACAATATGTAAGCTGCATGAAATGTTATCATTCTGACCTAAACATATCAAAGATATAGGATATATGATGAATTATGATGATCTATGACTCTGTCTATATGACGGCTAAATACTGCGAATGCCAATACTTCATCTGCGAGGCTGTCCCACAGCCATTGCACCAAGCCTTTGGGGCACGAAGAGCAACTCACCCACATGTGGCCTGAATGATCCGTGCAAAACCAAGGGAGGAAATTCAAAAGTGTCCCTGAGAATTCCATGAACCTGCAGCGTTTAATGCAGCATGGGAATTATAGGCCTTTTGAACAGTGCGCGTCAAATGATGCAGCTATTCTTGACATTTCTTGACCGGATTTGAACTCCTCGGACTTCGAACATGTGTTTTCTCCATAGGCAACATGCAGTACTCAATGGCTGTTTATCTCCATAACCTCCATGACCTGCCTCTTCACAGATCCCATGGTAGGCTCCCACAGGCCGCTGGCCACCCGCAGAACTGAGGTCTTGCCACAGCCGGATGGTCCAACAACCAGCAAACGCTCACCGGGACCTGACAGATCTCACAGCATGTAGGAATGCTGATCAAATCTGATCAAATGCAGTGCGTGGTTTTAAAACCATTCAAGCTCTAAAGCTTCCAAATCCTTTATTTAGGAGGTCTCGCTTTGGGTGGACTGAATCGCCACTCGCTCAGAAATCAAACAAACCGATGTGCCTAGGCTGTGTTTCAGCACAAAGGAAAGTCGCACAGTGCACTGTTCCAAGAGAACCGCAGCAAAATTTTCTGGAAGATCGTCAGTGACTCTGCCAGTAATTATGCATGTGTATATACTAGTTTGCATGTATCTATCTATCTATCTACCTATCTATCTATCTATCTATCTGTCTGTCTATCTATCTATCTATCTATCTGTCTGTCTGTCTGTCTGTCTGTCTATCTATCTATCTATCTATCTATCTATGTGTATATATATGTATATACAATTCATGTATTATAAGCACATACACATATATATATATATATGTATGTATATATATGATCATGCGTGTGTATACATATCTATAGTATGATACAGGAACAGAGGAAAGCACAGGTCACTTGGTGGACCAACAGGCTAGCCGGGCTCGACTGGGGCTCCGGCCAACGGACAACGTCAAGTCTTCCACCAGGAGCTGTTCAGAGCCAGGCGCTTTCACTGTCACGTTGTGCAGCAGCATCTGGCAGCGTAGCGTCCACAACAGCCAAAGGACTCTTATATACTCTTGTTATGTATCCTGATAAAATCCTGATGAACTCCAAAGCCTGGTGATTTTTAGATCTCTGGGTTTCACCCAGATGAAACAAGATATTGTTTCTTGTTTTCTTCCCTCAGCCAGATCTCGTCTTCAAGATCCCAATATCAACACCGGCCATATGAAGACATCCAAAGATGGTGCAAGCCCAGCGACCCCACCAGTGTCGATGCCATTTTCCTCAGACACAAACTCCAATCGGAATGTGAACGCCTGAAAACCAAAGGCACAAGCTGCAAAAGTGTCTTAAAAGAGTCTTAGTGTTTCCAAACAAATGAAACAAGAGGTGCGAGTGGGTTCCAATTTGATGCCAAGCATCTAAGTCCACATGAACAACTCCTGAAGTGAGGAAGATGCATTTGGAAGTGTTTTATCTACATCCCATGCTTGGGAACGTGTACCAACTCGCAAAAGATCCAGGCTAAGTCTGATGTGTGATGCATCCTAAAATTTAATGATTATATAAACAACACCTTTGCAAACACTTTATTGATTTTTCATGATGTCCATAGAGTGCTGGTAGCTGTCAATAGGTGTCATTATTCTCCTATTCTGTCGTTATTATTTTCCGCTCTCCTTGAAGCTCGCGCTGCTCACGCAGCATCTCCTTCTCCCTGCCCTGCGCGAGTGCTGACCAAACCGAGAGTGCACTGCAATCTGATGTTATTCCAATCACCTCAGCCGTTTTTGAATGTTTTTAAATGTTTTGTCCTGTCTTCGCGATTTCTTATCAGAGTCTTATCAACAACACATCACAACGATATTACAAGACTCACTGAACACACTCCTGTCACGGGGGCCTTTGCATTGATCTCAGCGAGGCTTGTCTGGAATCCGGCAAGTCGGCTGACCCCAGCCCACCTGTCATCCAAACATGTCCAAACGACCAAGATCGATCAAGATCGACCAAGATCGACCAAGAGTCTGCGTGCAAAAAAAAACATGCTGTGGCACTAAGAAATGCATGTTTCATGCAAGATGCATGCTGGTAGTAGATAAGATTTGTACACTCCCATCAGTATCCATCAGTTGCATTATGTTACATGATATGCCAGGATTTTCCACGTACCACGCTCAGAAGTCTACTTCAAGCTGGTTTCAGTAGGGTCGCCATTGTCAACATTGGCTTCGCCAGCCCAAGTCCTTCTCTGCAATTGCGTGATTTGTGTTGTGCACGTACGATCCAAAAACTAAAACGCAAACAGAGATCCTTTCTTGCTGGTCATGAAATTGTAACATGTATTAATTAACATGCCAATTTCAAAGAACATAATGCTTTTTTCCGTGTTTCCATGTGTTTCCATGTGTTTCCATGTGTTTCCATGTGTTTCCATGTGTTTCCATGTGTTTCCATGTGTTTCCATGTGTTTCCATCAGGCCATCCCACCATTGTGCGATCTGGTCAATGTTGGACACCACGAATGACAAAGCACCCCTTGGAGGCATCGCAGTCACATCAGCTTTCGGATGGTGTGAAGCACAAGACATCGACTGTGGACTTCTACGCATCACAATTCGGCCAAGAAACTCAACCATATTGAATGCAAATTTGGCCTGGATGAAGCTTCCATACCTCAGCTTCTGTAGTCAAGTTTGGAATGGCCGTCCAGATTTCTCTTCATGCTTTCTGAACACATAAGCTCCATCGAAGCATTTCCATTTTTGAAAACAAGTTTGAATTCGCTACACTGTGTTGGTTTGCGAAGTATTTTGTTTAATCCCTCAAAAGCGAAGTATTGCCTGCTGAGACTCTCAATTTCGCCCCTCAAGTAGGCTGGCGCCATCATCAGGTACGGAAAGAAATTTCCTGCCGAAAGTTGCTTAAAAAAAAAACAGCAAGACACGTGAGAACAGCCGACCCCTCAAGTGAAGGGCTCGCGGCTGCGCACCTGCGTATCCGTATGAACGGCGAAGAACACTGATGATGACCTGCACCGTGCGGAGCCCACCGAGCTTTGAGTGTCGATTTCCAAGTCGGTCTACTGACATTTGCTGACATCTACTGATTACATCTGATTACTCATAGGACTCATAGTCATTACATAGTCATAACTTTCATAACATCACTCTGAAGAGAAAACCATGGAATCCCGAGGCCATCCGTTCCCTGGCCTCCCACTTGATGAGGTAGTTGAAGTTTGTGACGACCCAACCCAATCTCCTCTTTGTCTCCTTCTTTTCAGGCTCCTCGCCCGAATAGAAGGCAATGGCCTGACAGACCGGAGAAGAATTGAACAAACGCATTGAACAAAACTATACAAACACCAACAAAACTCTGAATCAACCGGAAGTGCAACGAGTTCTTCTCTAGTTCTTCTCTCATGTGCTCTCGTGTTTCTCTGAATCTCTGGATATCACTGGGCAACGGCTCCTCTGCATTGTTGCGCACATGCACCAAACCATAGCGGAAATCTGCCTCAAAACCTCATTGCACAGGGAGACATACATCTATCCCTGCGCACCATTGGGAACATGTCAGGAGTTTCACGTCTCAATCGGTCCAATGTCAAGGTTCACAAAATCCCCAAAAACAAGTCTCAAGGTCAGTCAGATCAGTCAGACCAGTCAGGTATTCAAACACTTCAAACGTATTTCAACGTGTACGAAACAATCTGATGTTGCCACAAGTTTGAGTTCCTGGCGAAGCTGGTTGTAGTTGATCCGCACCAGCTTGTGGCTGGACAGAATCAGAACTACAGTGGCAGTGCCAGAGTACAAAAACAGAGCCAAGGTGAGCTCTTGACCTGACATCTGAGATCTGAAATCATCTGACAAATATGCCTCCAATGTGAAGTGCAATGTGAAGTGTAGGCGTACTGTAGGTCTGTCCCAAAATGGATCAAAATGGTAATCCACATATATCATATATCCACATTGTCAAACCTTGCATGATGATAAACATTGACCATGAAACTTTGGGCATGCATCGGCATATTCTGGACAAACCCATGTCACTCTCAAGTCGGACAGAATCAAAGGCGATAAAAGGCGATACAGCTTCACAATACACAGACAGAACCTTCACCCTTTGGTTTGGTGGAAAAGAAGGGTGGCAAGCACATTGAATGCGATCTCTTAAACCTCCGATGGCAAATCAAGATCTTTTCAGACACAGGGATCTTATAGGATCTTATCACTTGTCCAGTTTTCTGCTAAGTTGCTGATGCTCCACAAGACCATGATGTTCAGGACCTCAGAAAAGGCCAAAAAACAAAGGGATGCACGGATACACCAGTTGGTGGGCGTCGGTGTGAGTCAGTGTGAGTCAGTGTGAGTCAGTGATTTTGGCACATTTTTTCTCGTATTTTCTCATCATACTGTTTCTTGGCTCAACTCTGCATCAGTCTCTTCCAGATTCCTTTGAAGGCGCTCTGTTCGCTTCACTTTATAGCTCTCCAGCTATGTGCGGCTTGGACACAAAGGTCAACAACGCGTCAAAGGCACCGACCTTGTGAAATGTCATCACTTCAAAGCTACAAAGACCCAGTATTCCACAGCCTGAATTTGCCTTCTGACAACACCACCACAGTATCAAGAATAACGATGATAAACAGAAATGGCAGTACTCGCTCTATCCTCAGATCAGACCAAACATCACAGATCACGACAAGCAAAGACAAGAGTCGCGTTTGTATTTGCCGACCTATGTGCACTTGTGCGTACTTGTCTGGTGTTTATGTTCTTGTTCTTGGATGTTGGAGGATTCTTCATTCCAATTCGCCACTCATCAGTGCTTGCATGATCAGGTGCTGTGAAGGACAAGCTCTCTTTGGTAAAAGTTCGAACATCCTCACGAAATCAGAGATGCATGGCAGTGCATGGTGCATTCGACTCACTGCGGGAAATTTGGAACGAATTCTCTATGACATTCTATGACTATTTCCAAGTGACAATCGCAAGTGGCTAAGAGGAGAAGATTCCATCCATCCCTCCCCAACAACTCAGCATACGATTTTCGATGGTTGGAAGTTGCATCAGCCTTGGT
>BGPT01001664.1:121767-134104 GCA_003297045.1 Symbiodinium sp. clade C Y103 | reverse complement strand
AGAAGCAGAAAAGCAGAGAAGCAGAGAAGCAGGAAAAGCAGAAAAGCAAAAAAGCAGGAAAGCAGAGAAACAGAGAAGCAGGAAAAGCAGGAAAGCAGAAAAGCAGAAAAGGCAGGAAAGCAGAGAAGCACAGAAGCAGGAAAAGCAGAGAGGCAGAGAAGCAGGAAAAGCAGGAAAAGCAGAGAAGCAGGAATCCAAAAAACAATCCTAAACTTGTCGCCAAAAATATCCTAAAATAATTAGCCCTCCATGCACAAATGCCGGAAGCACAGAAGAATCGTGATCTGATGCCTTCAGCTACTTCAGAGGCTTTTCCGCGCGAAAAGCCAGGGCGTCAAGCTTTTCCTTCTCCAACTTTGCCAGAAGCTTCTTGCCTGACTGCTGTGACACTACCAGGCAACCAAACATCGATCAAATTCGGTGTCCAACCCCGCCCAAGTTGAAGATATCTGGGCAAAACCATGAACTCACTGCACTCACCCTGGATCTGAACCATTCTGCAACTCCTCGCCATCCCTTCGGCATCGGCCTCTGTTGAGGAGCTCCCTATCCGATCTCTGGCTTGGCAAGGCCCCAGTGGCCCCAGTGGCAGCATCCGATGCGGTGGTCCCATGGGCCCCATGGATCCCATGGACTGCGGTGGTCCCAGCGGACTCCGGCACTTTTCGTTGCGCCTGAGCCCAGGCCCGGTCTCGCACCCTGGAGGTCGCGGTGATCACCGATCCGGATCCCTTGACACCTTGGAATTCAGCTCATCCAAATGTGGAAAAGGGGAATTGGGAATGGTCGTTGTCAGTTTTTTCTATCTTTTTCTACCTGAAGACCATGAAGATTCGATTCTGCGTTTCGAATGAATTTACAGACCTGCACAGCCGACTACAAAGCGCCACTTGGATTTCTGCTTGGATTTGGATGCTGCAACCATCTGCAACCATCCAATTTCAGAACTGAGGACGTAACTTTTCTTATCTGCCTGCAAGCCCGGGAGTAGCTCCCAAGATCCAAATGAAAATGGATGGTTCTGTTTTTCTCCGTTGCTATCTGTTCCCTTCTCGACTCATGGGCATGGTCATGGTACTGAAGATAGATGGGAGTAGACACAATGTTGCAAATCTTGCAACCAAATTGATGCGTTGAAAGGAGCGTGTTCTGAAAATTTACTTACACATACATTATCATACATTTAAGTTGCAAATAACAGCACCGTTTCTGTGCCTACAAATCTTGTATGTTGTGCAGGTGTATCTGCATGATGCATCTGCATGTATAATATGTAAATAGATATGCACATATTATACACATGTATGCATGCTTAAAAGGGTGTGCATGCATTCCCTAGCCGTGCAGTATTGATGATATTATATGATTATATTATATTTGTTGTTCTCAAGCAATTTCACTTCCAGATTGAAAGACCACGGTCTGACATCATAGCCCAAACGCTTTTCACTCCAGGGATCAAGCGTCATTTGGTCCTTTTGAAGAGTTCCTCCCATGTTGGGGGCATCCCAGGGCGCGGAAGATTGGGCTCATAGCTCTGTGGCTTGTGCTCAAATGGTATTCCAGCACAGCCAGCACCTTCACTTTCCAGGACCTCGGCCTCGGCCTTGTCCCGGTACTTGGTCAACATCTTATGCTGATCTTGGACTGGTGCGTATCCAGACTCCATCCTCTCCAAAATGGGCAAGGCATCTTGTCCCAGCAAATATTCGAAGTCCTTTCCAGCCGTCTCGTAGAGTCGCTTGGAACCTTTCAGTCTCTGCTCCTGACTCTCTGGATCGAGACCTGTCCAGAGCACGATGTTAGCGGGTCGGTTGTCTTGTTGCCAGGCTGCACGCTGTGAGAGTTCCCCCAACGCCGTGGCAAGGAGGACCTTTGCCTTCGCTTTGGTCTGCATGGAAAAGGGCAGCAACTGATCCAGCTCCCGCAAGCACTCCTGTGCTGTTGCCGTGGAGCTGTCAGTGGGCGGCTGAACTGCCAAGGTGGCTGAGAGTTTGGCAAAAAGATAGCGGATCCTGCAAATGAGCCACATCAGCAGTCCAAGAGGAGTAAAAACAAACACATGCCTTCTACATCCTTGTATAGTGTCTTAGAATCCTCAAAACTCTACGGGAAATATTTGGCTGTCTGGGTTCATTTAAACCCGACCTGCCCAAATCCTGTTTCAACATGATATGACATCACACCAGCCCTGACCCTGCTCCTCTCATCTGCTTCTTCATCATTGGCCCTGCAACGATCACAAGGACATCGCGTGCCCAAGACTTTCAGAAGCAAATCGCTTCGCCTAAGCCGCGGCTGCAAGAGCACTGGCTCCTCCACATGAGAGACCGTGATCTCTTCGCGCCGTTGGATCCCATCCAAACTGATCACATGCAACATCCTCTTCCCTCGCGGAAATCCTTTCCTCAAGGTGAACCATGCAGCATTGGGCTTGCAACTATGCCGAATGTGGCTGCAGATGCTGTAAATTGCTTTGCTGCCATCTGAATTCACCTGTCCGAAACGGCCAAAGATCGAGGAGACCAGGATGACGTGATTCCAGTAAATGGACTGCCGAAATTGCGGGTGATCTTCCAGAAATGCTTCAATCCCATTCCTGTTTGCCTCATGGATGGCCTTAGCCACTGGATCTGAAGCCTCCAGATCCTCACGCCAAAGTCCCAAGAACTCCTTCTGCTTGCGTTCATGAAGCTGTCGAAATGCCACATATGCTGCCAACCGACTGCTATCACCCAGGGCCTCTGCCAGCTCTGCAAATCGGGGATCTGCATCCTCTGCCCTCAGGTAACCTGGTGCTTTTGAACCTACCTGAAAGAATACGATAGTCTCTGGGTATCATCATCCCAACTATGGTCGAAAATGTCGAAAATGACAACTAAATTATTGATGACTTGACTTATCTTTAGCTTCATCCAACACCAGAAAAATGATGAGAAGACCATAATCGTAATAAATAAAGATAATAAAGACACCTCAGTAATAACCAAGGGAACATAGATACCAGCGACGATTCTCCTTATCAATATTTATCAATATTTATCAACCAATAACATCATCAAATATAACCAAAAAATGCAAAAACATTGAAAACATATGTTGGAACTCCACCGCAGCAACGATCCAGATCGGGCTCCAGCAGCAACAGCGGGCGTTCCGTCAGGATGGGCGTCCCCCACCGCAGCCGCCGCAGCGCCGCAAAGCGGAAGCCGCCGTCCGGGGCTTCGATCAGCTCGCCGCGCACCACCGCCTCGCTGCCGCCACCGATGGAGAGAGCGCTGAGAGCTGCACCGGGGCCACCGCCACCGCCACTGGGAGACATGGCCAAGAAAACGGCCCGGGAGCAAAGGAAAACGGCGAAGACCTGAACATTGTTGGGATATGTTGAGATAGTTTGATGCTGGATGTTTGATGGTGGCGTTCATCACTTAGTCTGCCGTCAAATGTCGTGCATCTTTGGGAGTGTTGGGGAGGATTTTGGTATGCTCGTGCCACTCCTGCAGTCAAGCTCTTGGTTCATGTAAGGCTCTTTCTGGGATCACACACATGACAATGCTGAACAAAGGCGCGCAGAGTCACATGCCATGCAGTGGGCCTGGACAAACAAGAGACTGGCATGCATCCGCTGTAAGTCAAGAACTGCAGCTTGGATAGATTTTCATCTTTAACCATGAAAGAGGCCCAATGAAGTTGGTCTCTTGTCGTGTCGTGTGCTTCTCCAAATGCATCTGCAAGCTCGAGAGCACAGGCCGATGCATGGCCAATGCCACTCTACATCAATAGTATAAAAAAAATCAATAATATTACACATACACACAAATATCAGAGCCATCCATCCACGGCATGAGGCCTGACTCTCCAGCATCTTTTGTTCCGAAGACATGGTCTCCACTTTAGCCTTCAATGACTTCAGTGCTGCGGAGGCCTGGCTGGAACGGCTCTCCCCTCTCAGGCCACTTGGAGCGGCACGCATCCCCAGGTCCAGAGCCAGGTCCTGCCGCACTTCTTCAGCCGCAGGATCTGATCCTCCCAACCAGTCCCCCAACTCAGCCGCATGGCCAGGTTCGCTGGGTCTTTGGGACTTCTCATCCTCCCATTCGGTGGCGCCAGTCTTTAGGTTTAAGCGGAAGAGTCGGCCATTTGGATCCCGAAACTCTCGCAGCGAGGCTTCGGGCTTGGTCCTAGCCAACAAGACAGAGGACTGTGGCTGATGTCCAAAAGCTGCTGGCTTTCTTTGACATTCCATGGCCCCCTCAAAAAGGTCAACCCCGAAAACCAAGCCCGCGTCCTAGTTTCTGCTATGACGCGCGCAAGGCTGCATCTAATCAGCAGCGTCCAAACTGGCAACTTCATTCTGCGGGACCTGACCGAAACTGCTGCTACATGACGCGAAGTTACATATGACAGGACCCATAGAGGGGAAGCAGTCTGAAATTAATCCAGAAAAAGAATGAAGAAAGGGCCATCTTGGGCGTTGTGCTTCATATCTTCATATATCTTCCCACGCGAAACGGTCACAACATATGCAGTTGCTTAAAGATCTTAAAGTAAATCTTACACCAGGCGAAGGTATGCCTGGTGAGTCTGACCGACGAGAGGCCCACGGAGCAGCATCTTCAGCCAAATGCCCCGGAATCAAAAAAGGTAACGCAAGGTGATTTTCTCTGGTGATCCGCCACAGCTCCAAACTTCTTCTGTTTGGGGTGCGGTGCTTTGCCAGGCATACCAACAGATACTGGTACCAAGACATAGTCCAGCTTCACTCCAAAGACTGGGGGCACAATGACATCGAATGACCTATAGCGCATCTCCAAAGACCAAAACAGGATGCAATACCCTGCCCTGAGATACAACCAGCAATCACTATCTCGGTGTTGCCTTTCAATCTCTTTCAGCATGCATGCCATCTTTTTCCCACCTGTTCAACGCTAGACACAGGCAGCTGCAACGTGGTGTTACAGCTGCGGTTCGCCAGTTCAGTGAGCAGGCCGCCTCAAAGACAAGAGACTCATCTTAGCCTGACACTCACGGGGGAACTAGCCTGGCTTCCTGTGACATGAGTATGAAGAAAACATAATGCAACCAATCAGAACTGGGATGAATCTTGCTGATGTCGTAGTTCCATCACTCTCCCTTCATGCACATAGTTGGTGCGTGATGAAAGCCTTCCACCTTTTCCAACTGCCCTCCAGTAATCAAACAAGGCAATGGGAAACCCCTACATATGGGCATTTAAATGGTATATCATATCATAAGTTTATCTACAGTATACATCGTAGCCAGCCATGCTTGATTTCCAAACGGCCGGCCTCTTCAAGTTGCTTTTGAAGCTCCTCCGCTTCGATCAGGCTGAGGTCACTTTCCTGCAGGCTGGAAATCGCCCAGCTGGGAAACACGATAATGATGATGACTGAGCATCTATCCCGTGAGACTTCAACATCTTCCACATGAATGGCTGCATGATACTGCGGCGTGCGCTTGTATGCAACAGCAGCGTTTGTCATTGTGCAAAGCTTCTTGCCCATTTTCTGCACAGTCGTTGGCAAGTCTCGCGGAACTGGGAGCACAGGACAGCTATTCCACGCGCACGCCTCGCATCTAGAAACCATCAGGATGTTTATGCACTGTCGAGTCCCATGTCCGCAGGCAGCTGCTTACGGCCTTTGAGTCTCCAAATGCTGCACCCTAGGTCAGTGTCCTCCTGATTTTTCTTCATTATCCACGGTCCGTGGCCACCATTGCCAACATTTCCACCATTGAAACCAGTGACAGCTGGATGATTTTTTCACGCTGCAGTGGAATGAAGGGAATTCGCCTCTTCAATCAGCAGACTTTGAGCTTCATGGCCTTTCATGCTGATGAGATGCGCATGATGCGCCCCGCTGATGTCAAAGCTATGAGCACCGCCATGATGGGAAATCGGAGCGTCCTCCGCGCCCCAAATCGATAGGATGAACCAGGCCTGATGGGGCAAAACCGTGAGCACATAATACCATTGTTTGGGGGGGGGGGGCCATGGAAAAAGATTCACAAAGTACTGGCAATAACTTTCACTCAAGAAATGGAAAAAAAGTGGCACACATTGGTGGAAATATAACATAGGCAAATATACATAAATCAGATACCTATACAAAACTACACACACATATAATATATATATATATACATATATATATGTGTGTGTGTGTGTGTTCATTTGTATATAATATCTCCATGGCTGCATTGTGATCCCCGTTGAGGTTGGCTTCACCCTACCGTGGTCTGCGGCTTGGATGCCGCATGGGACTGCAGCGCATCTTGGCAGATCTTGAGGACATGAAGGATCTGACTGGGACCCATCAGGCTTTCCCCCATGGTCCACAGCAAGACCTCCGCAGCATGTTTCCAATGCCCTGAGGGACAAAAAAGTTGTAAAAAAAAACAAACTTCCAGGGAACTCATGACAATCTGATACTGATACTGTGTTCTTGGGGCAAAACCGTGGTTTCCTGTGGGTTTTCTCTAGAACCAACCCTGTGAGATATGGTATGAATTTGGTATTTCGTGGCCTATGGTTCCAAAGAGCACAGCTATGCTTGTGCATTGAAGACTTTGAAGGCACTGGGTGATAAACAGTCGTGTCATGGCTTTCGTTGGGGGCCTGGGGATGACTATAGAAGCAAACAAAAACACTAGGACCACTAGGAATCTCTCTGCCCTGCCTCTCTCAAATAACATCATGATATGGCACCTTTTGACGTACTGCCCATGTCCACATATGTCCACATGGCATAAAATTCAACTCTGCAGGTGCCTCTTCACTTTTTTCTGGCTCCAGTGGATTGGGCTCACTGACCTCCAAGCAGGAGAAGGCACGTGATCTTGTCATTTGACCATGCCGTGAACACACTCCAATGCAGGATGTCCCAAAAATTTCAGGGCACCCACCTAGTGAACTCATTGAAATCCAGTAATACACTGACCTTCCCATCTTGTCTTTCTGAATCTTCCTCATTGCCAAGCCTGCCACAGCTCTCCATCAAGATGTTGTTCCAAACTCAGCGGCCCGGATGCAAAGGGGACACTTCCGCGAGCAAAACCCGAAGAAGTTTATTTAAAGTATAGGGGGAAGATCTGTTTGTCTATTAATCGGTGTTTATCAATCAATTTCGATCAGCAACAAAATAATAAGCTGTGCCCTTGCGTGCAGCAAGCTTATGCCCTCGTACCTGAACCTGTTTGGGCAGAATCGTCGGGCAATCCATGGCCATCCACATCTTCAATATCTTGAAGCATCTCGCATCCTGATGAACAAAATATCCCAGAATCTCCATGAACCCCCATGAATCATCGAAACGTCTGACGCCATCTTGGGAAAACCGATGCCCCTTTCTCCACCCTCACAACTTTCAAGCAACTCGAGTTGAAGAGCTCCCAGCCAATCTAGCAGATCTTCACAAGCAGCCCCATACGCTTCCGGGAAGTCTGCCTCAGGTATGTTTGGGTCCCATGGCAACCTCTAAAAAAGAGCTAAAAGTAGAATCTTCACTAAAACCATTCACGCATGTAGAAACCCGCAATATAATATGCATTTTGGTCATTTCGGGCGGGGTGGGGTGGGGTGGGGTGGGGCAATAACGTTCNNCTTGCACTTGCACATACACGTCATGCTACGCTATGGTGGGGTGGGGTGGGGCAATAACGTTCATGTTAACTTGCACACACACGTCATGCTACGCTATGGGGCAATAACGTTCATGTTAACTTGCACGCACACACACACGTCATGCTACGCTACGGTGATCTTCTCTTGCACTTGCACATACACGTCATGCTACGCTATGGTGGGGTGGGGTGGGGCAATAACGTTCNCTTGCACTTGCACATACACGTCATGCTACGCTATGGTGGGGTGGGGTGGGGCAATAACGTTCATGTTAACTTGCACACACACGTCATGCTACGCTATGGTGGGGTGTGGTGGGGTGGGGTGGGGCAATAACGTTCATGTTAACTTGCACACACACACACACGTCATGCTACGCTACGGTGATCTTCTCTTGCACTTGCACATACACGTCATGCTACGCTTTGGTGGGGTGGGGTGGGGCATTAACGTTCATGTTAACTTGCACACACACGTCATGTTACGCTACCGTGATCTTCTCTCGCACTTACACACACACACGTCATGCTACGCTATGGTGGGGTGGGGTGAGACATTTGCGAGTCACGCAAGGAGTTGAAAATTTGCTACGCTTCCAACATTGAACTTGAACACTTGAGTTCTGCAAAAGTGAACCATCATTTGAAACCTAGATTGTTAGTTTTACGGTCCCCGATTCTCACATCCGTGAAGTTGAACATTTGTATGTTGATAGATGAAATTTGTCTGCTTGATGACTAATGTTTAAAATACGTGGGAAAACGCNCATTCAAATGGCTGCGGAGCATGAAAGAAAAAATCACAGACACAAGACAAAAATTGCCTGAAGCACGAAACGACGCGGGTTTCTATATGCGTGAAGCCTTCACTAAAACAGTGGTGAATTACTGTTCTGTCTCTTGGGGGTTGCTATAAGTCCATGCTATAATCCCTTTTGCTTCGCCTTTCTGCTAGATTCTCAAATCTACTCTCTCTGTTTCTCTCAAGAGGTGCTCTTGTTGCTGTGAACTCGGGTTCTTCGTCCCATGTCGGGGCTGATCTGGTGGTGATGTCAACCTGTCCCGAATGGAATAGTCATGAGTCAATTAGGATCTTCCCAGGTAGGATTGGAAACAAAAGGGTTTGAAACCACCAACCACTTTGGATGTAATAAACAATAACATCCGGTTGGTGATTTTAAGCCATCAAAAACATATGCTCGTCATCGCAACCACCAATCATCCCAAGTATACTTGAAAAACAATAAATCTGATGTTCTTAAACTCATGGGCTTAACTCAAACCAATGGATTATCATTGGATATCAACTCCAGTTGGGTTTAATAGACAACCTTCCCACCAGATTTGAATTTATATGTGTATATATATATACACACATATATACATATATATATATATATGCATATATACATACATACAAATATATATATATATATATATATTTGTATGTATATGGATCCTATTTTCTGCTAGTTAAATCCATATAAAGGGTTGTTTAGATTCATAAACAACCAGCCATGGCTACATTCCATCCCTTCCCTCCCTTCCCTCCCTTCCCACCTTCGGCCGCCGCACATCCGGTCGACGCCACAGAGCTGGGTTAATGACCAGCTGCTCCAGGGGTGGTCTGGCGATGGAAGGACCCAGCCTGCGCTTTGGGGCCCACGGGTTCAAGAGGAAAATCATGGGAAAATGCTTCGGAAATCACCCAAAAATATAGGAAGTGCGTGGATCAAGAATTTGACTCTAATGTCATTTTCAGCATGTTAGGATGTACTGTACAACTACGGTAGATGCAACCAGTCTTAACCGTGAAGATGGGTCAATGTTGGATGAGGGAAGGGAGGCAGATCTTTAACTAGGATGCCGTACTCACTGAGAGCTATGCAGGGTCTATCGATTTGCCACAAGCAACTGCAACATCCAGCGGGGATATCAGAGACTGTCACTGTTATATTTTGGGGAGTATGTCCGCCTGATGTTCGCATAGTCACACACTGCCTCAGCATTGGGAGCATTAAAGAAACGAGGCAACCGTTCCCAATCCCTATCACATGCAAAGGGTCCGCTCCAATCTTTGACTATATTTTATCTTCACCGCCAAAAGAAGTGGAAGGGACCGGACCCTCAACACCATAGAAATATGCCCTTTGGGGCATCCTGAGTTCCCCTTTTTCGATGATCCAGCCTGGCAGGTCCAGTTTTCAGGCTGAGGTATCGAGCGTGCACTGGAACCTGCAGAGTGGATCCATCCATCCATCCATTCTTTTTATCCCCCTAGAATCCCATTATTTACAGCAGTGTTTCATTGTTACTTATGGTTACCAACTGGTGCAGGATTTCTTCCATCAATAGTAGTTTTTCACAATACACAAGATATCAACTTCAACAGCATCCACAAGCCAAACCCAGCCTCTTGTTGGCGAACTGTGGCGCACGATGATTGAAGAGGTAGAAAATCATAGGGCGGGTCCGGCTCTTTGTCGCAATAAGCCTCAGAAATTGAGCTGCACTCGACGCAAATGGTTGTCTTTTCCTCCCCGTTTTCATTGACGTCAAGTTCAAATTCTCTGCCTCTCTATCTCTATATCTCGCTCTCTCTCTCTCTCTCGGGGGTTTGGTTCCCACAATGCATCAATGAGGCGCTCCGGTTGGATGGCAACTTGAATTTCATCTGCATTTGTGATGCGCATGCGTCTAGATTTGCATCCGCACGCGCACGCACTGCCCCGCTTCCATCAGTTCAGGCAAATCACATCTTTTCAGTACCGCTGCATTATTGGGATGGAAGGTTGGGATGCCAATGTAGCCATTTCAGCCATTTCCCTCTATAGCAACTAATTCCCAAAAAGATAGAAAAATATCGACAAGTCTTTCCAAGCTCGTAGCTTGATGATTTTCCCCAGAATTCCCAGGTTTCCAACTATCAACCTTTGGGGGGTTAAGAGAAACCAGCTAGTCGCTTTCAAGGTGCGACCATCGAAATCTTTTCCCGCAAGGGTTCCACCAAGGCTTGCCATCGGCTGGTGACCACTTCCCCGACTGCAGCAGCTCGCTTCGCACGGGTTTTGGACACCGGGAGGTCCACAAAGACGTGGCGCTGGCCGTGAAGATACTTCTGCTCCAGTTGGCCAGCACCTTCGAAGTGGAACACCCACCATGGATTGACATATTTTCCCCATGGAAATAAAAACATCCTCATTTTCGAGGCGGTTGGTCAGCAGGCGCCAATGGTCACTGTAGTTATGGTGTGGTAACATGCATGACAAAGAACAAAAATGAACACAAACTGGCGAACAGCAGGCGATAAGACTACGCCGTAGTCGCATTGAAAGGAAACCTATTCAAACACATGCATGTCATTGGCCTCCCCATACAAAAGTCAAATGCGCTCACACTCTCAGGTAAACTTTGCAAAGCCGCCAACGCAGTACAGAAGTTAGTAGAGAACTAGGAAAATATACGAAGGTAAGGAAAGTTGACTTTGCATCCATCCAACGAATTCCATAGCTACATGGACACAAATGCCTGGAATTTGGGGCACTTTCGATGTTTTTGTCCCCACATGTCCCCACCACTTTTTAAATAGTCCTCCTGTTGTCTTGTCTTGTGATGTAGCTGTTGCCTGATTGTTCTCTTTCTGATTTGTATCTGTAGTTCCTTTGGCTTCAGTGGTTCAGTGACTCTTTGGTTCCGGCTATTTTGCGCACCTATACTGCTTTGAACTCTGTTGCTTCCCACTAGCCTCATATGACGAATTGCTAGAGTCTGCTGTTCTCCTGTCTTTTGCTTTGTTAGGTGCCTCCGCTTCCAGTCAATGCCCTGTTTTCCGATGTATCGTTTTTTCTGTGTGTGGTACTAGCTGTGCAAAGCGAAGGGTCGCAAGTGAGCAAGAAGGATTCACCACAAGACACCCAAGTGCAACCCCAATGGGTTGGAAAGAAACTTGCCGTGCCTCCTGGGTTCTCACATGCTCTGCCGCTCAGAAAGTCCCCATTTTAACCACCCAGCATAACCAGTACAACATATTCACATGCCAGATTCATTGCCATTGGCTGGGTGTAAAAAGATGTAAAAAGTATATCTTGCCACTATTTCAGAGTGCCTGTGGTGTTATATATATATATATATAATTATATACATGCAAAAATTATATGAATGTGTGCAGGACATGTGTGCAAATAGTAGACGTATTGCCTATATAACATTAATTGCAAACAACAAAACATGAATCACAAAAAGAAAGATCCATAAGAAATAACAATGATAAGAGATGTTCAAATAGATCCATATCATAATAATTCATAACAAATATATATATATATATAGATAGATAGATAGATAGATACAGATATATATGTAGATATGTCTAAGATTACATCACTGCCTGGTTGTAGCATCACCCAGTGGTACCTGGCATCGGTTCCTCCAAGCCCAGGCGTCGATAGCTGGGCTCCTGCAGCGCCGCCACCAGGCGCTGCGGCAGCAGCGCCAGGACGTCGCCGCTCTCCAGGCCTGAAAGAAATCACAACGGGAGCTTCGTGAAGAGAACATCTACCCTATATGCTGTATAGATATAGTATAGGTATTATCAAAGGAAGTTTAGAAGCTAAACCTTCCGACAATATGGACAGTTGAAAAGCAGAGGTGAGAAAAGTCAGAAGTGAGAAGATCAGAGATGAGAAAGTCAGAA
>BGPT01001664.1:40142-121471 GCA_003297045.1 Symbiodinium sp. clade C Y103 | reverse complement strand
TGCTCGGGCCACTTTTGGACGATTCGATGGCCATCCGATGTCGAAAAAGTGCACGCCGTTGTGGCGCCAAGCACATTTGGAAGTCAAAAGTGTCAAAAAGTGGGGGTTTTAAGCACATTTTGACATGTCAGTTAACTAACTGAACTAACAACTTAACAACTTAACAATTGAACAACTGAACAACTTAACAACTGAACAACTTGACCACTTAACCACTCAACAACTTAACAACTTAGTTAGTTAGTTAGTTAGTTAGTCAGTTAGTCAGTCAGTCAGTTAGTCAGTCAATCAGTTAATCAGTTAGTCAGTTAGTCATTTAGTCAGTTACTCAGTTAGTTAGTTTGTTAGTCAGCTAGTTTGTTAGTTAGCTAGTCACTTACTCAAATAGTCAGTTAGTCAGCTAGTCAGTTAGTGAGTTTGTTAGTCAGCTAGTTAGTTAGTTAGCTAGTCAGTTCCTCAGTTAGTCAGTTCGTCAGTTAGTTAGTTAGTTAGTTCGTTCGTTAGTTAGTTAGTTAGGTCGTTAGTTAGTTAGTTACTTAGTTAGTTAGTCAGTTAGTTAGTTAGTCAGTCAGTTAGTCAGTTAGTCAGTTAGTCAGTTAGTAAGTCAGTCAGTTAGTCCGTTAGTCAGTTAGTCGGTTGGTCAGTTAGTCGGTTAGTCAGTTAGTCAGCTAGTCAGTTAGTCAGTCCGTCAGTTTGTCAGTTTGTCAGTTAGTCAGTGGGTCAGTTAGTTAGTTTGATAGCTAGTTTGTTAGTTAGTTACTTAGTCAGTCAGTCAGTTCGTCAGTTAGTCAGTTAGTTAGGCAGGCAGATAGATAGACAAATAGATAGGCCGACGCNGTTCGCTCTGCCATCCATCAGTCACAGCAACGAACCTCTCCTATAGGTTTACCATTTTTGAAACTTCCGCCACCGCCTTGTGCGGTACTACTGGTATAGGTATATTTTATAGATGTCTCCAATATATATATATATATATATATATATTCAGTATTATATAGATGTATATAGTATATATGTAGATATACTGCGGATGTGTAATATAGATATATTGTAGATATATAGCAAATATAGCTATAGATATTATATAGACACTATATTGGCGACTCTAAACTGCAATATTAATGGGATTCAAGTGTCCCGAAAGAGATACAATAAGCATGGGCCATGCCCAATGGGGGTTGTGTGGACACTGGATTTTTTTTATTATTCCGGGGGCATATACACAAATGTGTTTTACTATTCCATGATGTTCTACCCCCAAATGTCAAAATCTTCGAAAATTATTCCTGGCAGTAATGGATTTAAGGAAAAAGGAATGGGGATTATAACATTTGATGTTTTCCCATCCAAAAAATATTGATGATGGGAAAGGACAGGCTATAGGGCGACATATTTCAATTTCTGTACTCATGACACTGCGAGTTCCCTACAAGAGAGCTTTTTACCTCCGACAGTTCAAAATCATAAAGCCGGCATCTGGCCGCGCCTAGACGAAAGCGGCGAAAAAAAAAACAGAAATGCTATCAGGAAAGTCTCTTGCTGCCACCGCTGTATCATTGAGCTATTTTTGTACCAGATGAAAACGGGTAAAAACACTAGTTTCAATGAGATACACAAAAAAAACCGGTGCCCGTGTCTCACCGTGTTTCCAAAAACCATTGGCAAGTCTTGAAGGCGTGGCTTCCCTAAGCCCAAAAATCAGTCAAAAATCATTCCAGAACGGGACACTTGTACACCTGACCTTAGGGAAAAGAAATATTCTACCACACTTGACGTTTTTATTCCAAGCTCCAACACCTACACCTGGCAGGGGCGTTCCTGAAATTATTCCGTACTTATTATTCCTACAAAATTATTCTGGGAGGTCACCTGACAGTGGAATGATTTGGTTAAGGTAAGGCCCCTCAATAAGATATCTATGTACCTATATATACTGACCAAAAATGAGAGGAAAGAAAAATCTTAGTAAAGAATCTACTTTTTTATCGTATTGGTAACTATATTTGTCAAATGAACTACTTATCGTATCAATTACAGCAAGTAACATTTCACTACTGCTTCTAATATGTCATTTACTGTTGTAATTCGATGGAAAATATGTATTGAGATACATCATTGTTAGATGAACTATCAAGTATTTATTAACTATTGAAACATTGGCTGTTAGTAAGTGGAATAATGGAAATATTGGGTATTGAAATATTTACGGGATAGTCATCTATATATAAATGGTGTTTTACATGGTTACTGGAGCTCTAATTGTTCACGGTGTAAAAAATGTAATGACTGGAAATGAATTATAATAGTTAGTAGTGGTATGTTGCATAAATTCAAACGACGAATAACAAATAACAGCAATAATATTGCTGTCATATTGAATATTGGTCACAGCCACAACCACTTCTTCGACCATCAAATAAAAAAGGGTTTGTCACTATGATTGACCCGCTAACTGACTGCATCGTTCCACGACCTACTGGTTCCAAAAATGTGGGAGATAGTTCAACATCTGCATTAAACCAGGTGGGTTTCACCCCACTATAGTAATTTGAACATCAAACCCAACAAGCGTATTTTAGTGCCTCCGCTAGCAATCTTGTAGTCATTATGTTTGGCAATCGGTGCCTGTCAGATCTAGATCCATGTCGTTTGTGTTTTGATAGCGAAGTCAGACAAGCCGCATGGATCTGCAAACGGCAGTGGGAGAAACTACAGTAAGCTATCATCTAATTGTTGGGATTTAGTCATCGAATAATCTGAAATACGGAAATAATGTATGTATGTATATATGTATATATGTATATATGTATACATGTATATATGTATATATGTATACATGTATATATGTATATATGTATATATGTATGTATATGTATATATGTGTATATATGTGTATATATGTGTATATATGTGTATATATGTGTATATATGTGTATATATGTGTATATATGTGTATATATGTGCGCCAAATCTCAATCTGAATAAGAAGCTTATGTTTGTTGGGTGGCTTGAGATGGTTTCAGTTTGCTGTCCATTTCCCAGGCAAATGGATATCGCAACACCAGGTTCCATCAACTCTCCCACTATCTACATTTGGGATACAGTAAAATGTCGTTGAAGACTGCACCCCCCCGCGCTGGTCCGTTGAATGGATGACAAACAACCGACCCAGTCCCGGGCCGGGACCGCAGTGCTGCCACCTCGATCACCTTGGCTTAGAGCCGCTATGCGCCATCTGCCCATCGCTGTCACAAAGGCAGGATCCCCGAGGGCGTCCATCGCCACATCCTGGGGCTTGGTTCTGCGAAGCTGCAAATCTAAGGGGGCGCCTTGAACGGTGATCTCAGCCAGTCATTGACCATCTATGACCATCATACCATCTATATAGATTTATTTCGGGAGTCATCACCTTTGTGGGAGGGTTGATTAAATCATGCTGAATCCTCATGAATTGAAGACATTCAGCAATCCTCTCAGAAATATTCAGAAATTCTGTCTCACTTTTCCATGCATATGCACGAGTAAAGTGGGACATTCGCAAGGCCACTTGAGGTCAGCGTTCCGTGCATCAGAAAAGGGGTGGCGTGAGCGTGGACTACCGAAGGGCTGCAAGGTAGGATTGACAGTTGATTTGCACATGCTTTTCTCCGCATGATTATCCATGTCGCTGTTGTTAAACAATCTCCTCCAACTCAAAGCTATACCGCTGCAGTTGTATTCGTGAAGCTAGCTGCACCTGACCAGCTGTGAAGGGACCGAGCAGGCAAAAAAAAGCTTCTGATTCTGAATTGCTGCTTCTGGCAGTCATAGGAATGAGAAAGGACAAAATCCAAATACATCAAATACATAAAAATAAATGAAAATCTGGTGAAATATACAATAAATTCAATAAATGTCTAACATTTGAACAAGTGGCTCAAATAAGCCAAATTCAAGCTCAGTGAAATGCACCTTTTCTTCTTGCGACAAGCCCTCAACAGGCAGAAGGAGGGAGATCTTGCGGGTGAACCATGCCTGCCAACGAGCTTGCGGTTGAGACTCCCGTTCCCTTTGCGCCTGAGACCACTGCAGAACATTGTTGAACCATCCAATTTTGGGGGTCCCAAATTTTCAAGCCATTCAGAATTTTGGTATAATCATACCCCAAAAACATTACTGTAGGGTCTTAACAGGTCTAAGTCATCATCTTTCATTGTTTCTAGGCCATTTCCAACTTATTTTCCTGTAATTGGCACACCCAGCGCAACAAACGCCGCCGCGGCCGCCGCGGCCAGGGCCTTGCTTGCCAGTCGCTCGAATCGCTGCTTCGCCGTGGGGCCCCTTGTAACTGTCAACTCTCCCAAGGGGATGCTGTTTGGCATCTCCTGATGCGAAGGAAAAGTCGGCAAATGGTTGGATGGTATATATATATATATATAATATATATATATATAGATATATAGGTATAGAGGGAGAGAGAGCGAGATTCTAGATATACATGCATACACATATGTGTATATATTACGTGCATATGTGTGTGAATACAAGTGTGTATGTATACATATATATATATATATATATATACAGGACTATTTATTCAAGTATTCATAGCTTTCTGAGTGTAACTATAGAGAGATGTGTGTATTGCATCTGCTGCAGCTCTCCACATCGACCCTGAAATTTCTGGATCTGAACCAACCAATGCCGGCCCGAGCACCTTGGCCCCTGGGCCTCAACCGTCAGCTGGGGCCATGGCGCGCAGCAGCTACTGTGAGGTGAAATGTGGGGAACCTTTTCGCGGCAATGCTACATTGCTGCCTTAGATTTGAATAAGGTGGGCACTTTGGAAATCTTTGAAACATTTGGATCCCTTTTTTCTCTGACTCATGGCATGCTTGAAGAAACCAGGCGATACAAACGCAGTGCTCAAGTTTGCAACATTTGGGAACACTTGCTTGACAAATCTCATAGCAGTTCATCCATCAATACGACACACTAAATCCATCAATGCCCACGAAAGGGACCGGCCCTTGCCTCTGCTGCGGTCCCCCGAGCAATGTCGCTGTGAGTGATGGAAGCCTAAGGCTGGCAGCACAAGCATCTACTTAGGATGGCAAGCAGGGTTGAGATCATAGCTGGAACTACATGACAAACTCCCCGGCTCCAATTGCTGCTGCGACACCAGCGCAGCACTCCTAGAACTGCGCAGCTGGTCATGGATGGATTCTTTCTCCTGGCGCCAGGGGCACAGGCTTTAGTCAGTACGGCCATTTGGGGGAAGATGTTTTCCAAAGGTACCACTTTCACATCACTAGACATATCTTCACATCACCTGCAGCTTCCTGAAGGGCGCCTTCAAGGCCTCCTCATGAGCCAATGCAGCAATGACATCATCATAGGCTCGTGGGGTCGCGGTCTGCGGTGAAATGGTAGAACCTTCGCCTAAGAGCATGCCACGTCTGCTAAGTGATCTCTGGCACCCTTTTGCACGCGAGCAGTGAGCAGCAAAAGTTTCTCTTGATGTGGCAAACCCTATAATAAACCATCCGCATCCATCCGCAAAATCACCGTCAATATCTGCAAATATCTGTAAATGGGTTCTATAAACCATCCCCAAATGGTAGTTTTATTATTGGTTTCCCACAGTAGTGCAAATCTTTAAAAATGGGCAACCTGAATATTGAGATCCAATCCTCTGCTTGGTGCTGACTACGGCTGACTCCTCCTCCCTACATCCTACGTCTGCTGCCATTGCAGCACCAGGCTGGGGTGACCACTGTCGAATGCTCGGACCTCAGCTTCTCTGGTGAATGGAGGCTGTGTGGAAATCGTTCATTTGAATTGAGATGATATGGGGTCAAGCAATTGGGGCACCAGTGGGCCTCATTTTCTCCTTTTTGCTTGAAACATATCAAACGGTCCAGTTTGGTGATTCTTTTTGAGCCATACATAGCCATACCAAGATTGGCAGGGCCAAAGCTGCGGTCCACCATGCAGCCTCAGCTCAGAAGGGCACTGGGAGGTTGTCACCCTCAAGCTCCACCTGAAAAGTCTGGCCGACCTGGACTGGACCACAAACACTTTGTGGCACCAACTCAATGGGCCAAATATGGTGAATTCATCAGCTGATCATAAACATAATATGTAATTAAACATGCATATATAAGATTATATAAGTATGTAGACTCAATCTAGTCCCCTTGAAATTGCCATGTTGGTGGTATTCTTCTCCAGTTTTAGACACATCCACATTGGCACCCAAGGTATCCCAAGCTACCAAGGAAAGCTCAGTTTCACGCCTCTGCACTTGGAGAGCTCCTGGCCAACGCAATGATAAGGAGCTATGCACACAACCCTTTCTCCTTGGTGAACCATTTCGAAATCGCTGGCGTTAGCAAAATAGACCATGAAGCCCATCAAGACTCATATCAGCAACAACTTGAGTAGGCCACCACTAAAATCAAGTTGAACTTTGGCAGTTTGCCTTAAGAAAGATTCCCTGCATCCTTCACCTGCATCCTTCACCATGGATCTTTGCCATACCTCCCATAGCCGGTGGCCTCAAAAGTGCATCAGCAGCAGCAAGAAGCGCCAACCGCAGACATGCACCTAGGCAAAGTGACCCAGAGATTCGGTGCGTCGTTCACTTCCAAAGTGCAGCCGAAATGCTGATCTTCATTGTGGCAACGGCGATGCGCTACCTTGAGCCAAGCGGCTGCCTTAGTCTAGCAAGCCTGAAAAATGGTAGTGACTACAGCACAGGGCCCAGGCGGCCCACGCTACAAATCTCTCTCTCCAACTCTCGCCAACTCTCGTTTTGACTTGTTTTTGAAAGCATGCCTGTGCATCCCCATGCACTCCAAAAAGGTTCGTTCTGAAGTAGGACAGCCCTTTTTTGCTACAATTCCTCACGACGCTCTTTGGACTCCTCGATGTTTTCATAGTCATCATCTTCCTGCGCTGGTTCAAAGATTGCTCAAGCATGGAGAGGTTCTGCACCCCGCACACCAGCTGGGCTCCTCTCCAGAGATAACTCGAAACAGAGGTATATCAGCACCTAAGGAGCGCTGGAATTCCGCTGCAGTGACATGGGCCCCTGTGCCAATCGCCTCCAATGGTTCAAGGCATGACTGTGCTAAAATCGAGCAAAGTCATCCTACAGCTGCCCTTGGAACCCACATTTTTGCAGCACAGTGGCTTTGGCCAATGGGATTTCGCGACTGGAGGTCAGATAGTCGCTGACAGGCAGCCTTTGCAGGGTCGGCGACCTTCCAACCCGGAAAAGAAATATGGTGAAATACGAAAATTTGCCACCAGATGCCACCAGTAAGATATCGCAGAGTGGGGCATCCACCTGTTTTCACAGCTGCGGTTTCTGCTAGGCCATAGCCTCGGCTCGCACTGTGCCCAACTGGGAGCAGCCAGCATGTTGTCGCAAGAAGTCAATCTCAAACCTGGTTGACAACAAGAGGCGGGGCCGTGCCACAGGTGTTGAAGAAGAAACACTGGGGATTTGACTGATTTGGGATGTGTTTGGTCCGTCTGTCTCCCTTCTTTGTTGCATTTGGTTTCAAAAATTGCCACCATGAAGTCATGCGCCCTATCCTTCCGGGTAGCCTCAACACATCTTGGCTATTGGTTTTGCCCTTGCGGCGCTTTTTGAACAGCTTCATCAAGCTTCTCCTCCTTTGGACCAGGACTTTCCACTGCCAGAGGCTGGTGTAGAGCTCTGATCCTGCAGTTTCAAGCGGCATCTGGTTCCCAGAAGTCTGGCACTGCCCTGAAATTCTGAGCCTCTAGAAAGCATGCGGGTGACATGAGACACCATAAGATAGTCTTGGATCTTTATCTATATTCTTTCAAATGCCATTGGACAGTCTTTGGAACATTCACTCAATGTCATTACAGCATAATTGTACGATATTTGAATATATGTTACAAGCATCGACATTACTATTACATGTCATTGCATGTTAGGCATATGCATAGTCCCCCCCTATAAATACGGTATATATATATAACTATATATATAACTATATATATATATAATATATATATAATATAATATAATATATATATATATACATTGTTCTTGTGGGTCTCCGTAGTTGTCACGTTGTCCTGAGATCTGGCCGTCACCATCCAAATCGTGGAAGTCGACGACAGCTCTTGCGACCGACCTTCGCAACTCCCCAACCTTGAGAGCAAATCGACGCATTTGAGATGAAGAAAAAAATAACAAAGACGCAACAAGTGGAACAAATTTCTCGACCATTCTCGACCAAAAAATAGATGGCATCTGGAGTGGTTTTAGAGTTGATTCAATGGCTGAATGCAGCAAGAAGATATCAGAACTCACCTTTCGGCCCCACGGGAGTTCAAAGACGGCCCATTTGACAAGGAATTGACATTGTAGAAATGTTAGAAAGGATATGAAAGGATATGGCTGCAATTATGATCCTGGTTGTTTGGACGTGCCTCCCTGGGCAGGTTCCAACATGTTCTATAATGTTCTGCAATCAGTTGCCATCCAAGGAGCCACCTCATCTTTGACTTGAGCTGCCTGCACAGGGAGATTGGGACCTGGGGGTGCCTCACGTGGCCAGTGATGGTTTAGGAGCTCAGCTCATCCCAAAGCGGACCACAGTGAACCATCATTTTCCCAAAAACAATCATAGAAACATCCACAACTAGGGCGGTTTCATGGGATTTATCTTCCCATCAAAAAAAACTTGACGCGCCTCACCTGATCTGCCGGGAGGAAGGGAAACCACGCGAAGTCCTTGTCCGTTGCCCAGCGATTCTCTGGTCGCTGGAAGAAGGCATCGACCTCCTTGGCGAGATTCAAACGTGGTTTTTGGTGATGTAAAAATCACATCGTAACCAAAAAGAGCCAGGAGAAGTATACATGCTACATCATGCTACCAACATTCTACCAAGTATATGTATACAAAATACGTTAAAAATGAATAAGTTAATCGTATTGCAATAGTATCAACATATTTACATCATTAAGGACTATGGCAAAAGGATTGCTGTTTCTCTAGGCTGACCTCCAGCAAATGTGCTGGGAATCTGGTCACGGCATTCAGGTTGCTTGGGCGTATGCCCCCAAAGTAAGACGCGGCAACTAGCAACCCAGAACAAGATGCAGTACCCCTCTTACACCTGAGTGAGCAACAAAATCAACAACACAAAAATCATGTTTGAAGAGTCGCAAGTCAATTGACCACATTTACAGCCAGCATTGGGCATCTTGCCGGCATCTTGCCCACTGTTCTGAGACCGTACCCACGATTTCCAGACGTCCAAGCGTTGAATGCGAACGAAGAACGGCGTAGGATATTGTCTCGTCCTTAGGCCATCTCAAGACTCAGCTTTGAACAGGGCTGAACAGAGGCCTTTTCAGGCAGCCATGGCCACAAAATGAACAACATCAATGAACTACAGGAAGTGATCTGTAACAAATGCCCCGGCCAGCTCTCTGAGCCAAAGCACCTTATCAGAGTCGAGCTTGTGTAGCAAAAAGGAAGTTCTTGCGCTGACCTAGGGGTGTCGTGAAAATGGCACCCTCCCAGAACGAAAAGCCGAGGAGCCACAAAGACGTTGTACATGCATACCTTCAGAAGCCTTCACCAACTGCCAGAATGACAATAATAGCAATTGCTGCTTTTGTTGTCATAAGTGTGACAATGAGTGTGTATATTGTGCATATAGTTATATATATAAATATATTGTATGAGTGTGTGGTTGTGTTTCCAAGTGTGTATGTGTATGTGTGCGATATTATATGCGCATAACTCTGCACAAGTATGACAGTAATATCATATACCTATAAATATTGCACCACTGGGAACAATCACCATGAGCAGCAGCACTGCCATCATTACCATAGACACCTCTGTCATCATCACGATCAGCATGAGATGTGTCACCGCGGCTTCAGATAAAGTCATGCAAGTCACTTCCCAATTCGTGCTGCCTTGACGGGACAGAGTCGCCACTGGAGCCCAAACCTCCAGGCTATGCTCCTCTTGGCAAATTGGGAAACATACAGCTTGCCGCCCTAAGGGCAAACAATGGCAAACACCTTTATGAAACCGAATGGAAATGATCCCTGCTGTGCGAAACTCCTGCGCCATCCTTGCCCGACCACAACGGGAGCTTGGGCGGTGTCAATTTGTCAAAATCAGCTTGTGCGAGCTTGCGCGAACAGATTTTGCTGAGATTTCGTATGCCTTTTGCTGGCGCGATGCAGGCGCGAAGCAGGAGTTTTGGACTGGGTTTTCACATTGTTCCAACAAGATGGTTTTGAGATGTTTTGAGCTTACGCGGGGCTTGAGCTTGCGCGAACGTAAGCTTGCGCGAAGCTTGCGAAGCTTGCACGGGTGTGGTCCTGTTCGGTCCCGTTCGGTCCCGTTCAACTTTTCTATGAATAAATTCCACCGTGTATATATATATATATATATGTACTTTTATATACTAAAGTGGTCCAGCAACAGCTCTGAACCCAGCTCAAATGATAAAGTGCCACGGCTTGATTGAGTCCAGGCAGGTTTCATCTCTTGACTACACTATTTCATCTGCGAACCGCAAAAATCACAAAATGTCAGAGCATGTCAGAGCATTAGCAACTCCTCGGTCCTCCCAGCATAGGTGGCTGTTGAACCAACGAGGCAGAAAGTTTCGCCAGTAGCGCGCCTCATGATGAACAGATACGAACAGCACCACTAAAAAAAAGCAAAATTCATCGGTGTCAAATGCAGCAGTTCATTGCAGTCAGGGCACCGGCAAAGGCGCGATGAACTGGAAAGTGGCTGCAACTGTACAGTGTTCTGCAGCAGCATCCGGCCTTCAAAGAGGACCGGGTACAAATCAAGAGGAAGGTAAGCTAAACATGCCTAAACTGCGTGATTCATTGCTATGTCAGGCTATGTCTGCTTATGACTCTTGATCAGCGCATCACCAGAGTCAAGCTACAGCCACGTTTATGTGATGCCATAACATGATGCCATATTGTCATATATTGTTGTCTGCACAGTCGGCCATCCACTTTCTTGTCAACTTGTGGCAGCCCAGAGCCTTACAAAGGTTTCATGGAAGTAGCCAGGTGGGAACACGAAGCATTCCCCTTGATGCAGGGTGAAGTCATATTCGGGCATCCATTTTTTGGATTTGTAGATGCCTCCATCATGCGATTCAATCGCATCAAACGCCTTAAGAGGCAGGCAGGATATGGCAGGATCTGCCAAGACAATCAATTCAAAAACACAGATGCAGCACAGAATGAGAAAGAACGAAAGAGAGACTGCAATCCTCACCAAAAGAAAGCATTGCAGCATGTCAGCAGCTATCCCCGCTGTCCCCGGTTTATTTAGGGAGTTGACCCTGAAAAAAAAATATGGAAAAGCTATGAAAAACTGGTGCTCAAGTGGTATTTCCCCCATTAATCCAGGGCAGCACTGTTCAACTGGTCCAAGGTGCAGTTGCAACCGGTGGGTGCATGGCCAAACGCCATTCCTTTGACCCACGCAGTTGGAGCGAGAGAGTCATTTCGTTGTACGCCTTGCCACATCGAAAACCCAACATTGAAATGGATGGAAATCTATGGAAATGGCGGGAAATTCACTGTTTAGAGATTAGGCATCCTTGCGGAAATGAAGCTTGAAGGCACCATTTTAAGTACATACAGCTGATTTGTGACCCCACCCTCCTATGGCTCCTATCTGCTTAAGGCTTAAACAAGGCGCATCAGCATGGCTCAAGGCTCCACCCCCGGCCAAGCTGAACCATAGCTCAAAGGAGTCCTTTGCTTCTTGCGCATTGATATGCTGCTGGCGCAAAAAGTATGGCGTCCTCCAATGCTCTTGGACAGACCTTTTCACCGGCCAACACCTCGGGGTTCAACATCTTTCAACATGTGTCAAGCCATCCGGCCAATATGATTTAGCCAATTGAAATCAGATTAAACAAATCTCCGAAAAACAACAGCCAGATCCACTGCAGCAATCTTCAGTCTTCACAGTGATGTTGGACGTGTCCAGCACTTGCTGCTCGTGTGTGAAATCTCAGCTAGGTGCGTCTCGGTTGAGTTGCAGCATTGATTGGGCTCATGGTCCTTGGCTGATCTTGGCTGTTATCCACATGAAACCAGCGGGGCAAAGATACAAATATTCTGCCAACCCACGTGGAAAAAGTGAATACCCTCTGGTCAACTAACATAGCTATGGAAAATCACAATTTTTAATGGGAAATTCCACTATAAATGGCCATTTTCAATAGCTATGTTATGGTAGTTTACCAGAGGGTACACAAGTTGAGGATCCTTCACATGCCAAATGTAAGGCCCTGCCAACCTGTCACCTTTGGACAGATGTTGACTATGTCGACCTGTCGGCCGCAAAGTCCTCGCGCAAAGATTTCACGAACTCAGATCGATAGTCGCGCTATGTGAATTGATGTGACATTCTGTTGGAATGGCACCGCATCCCATTTCTCATCAACTCCCCCAAAAAAAATATCCAAACATATGATGCAAGAAAACATGCTGACGATGCAGAATCCACCAGGCCAGAGCCTGAACCAACCAGCATCTCCCAGCAGAATGGGCCGCTGCCCTTCGGAGTATTCCGCCCGCATCTTCCCTTCAGGCCAGCGAAGAGCGTAGTCCTCGCAACTCCATGAGGTAAGAGGAGCCTCAGTTGACCCCTGGAACTGGGGGATGTGAAGACATTGAACCCCAGAAAAAGTGGCCTCTGGATGTGCCCGGATGCCTCCAAATGCATCTGGCAGCCGAAAATTGCTGCATGAATTGCATGAACCTAAATGATGCAAGATGGTCTTCCAAATCTGCTTCCCTTTCTGTTCCAAACCAATCTTCAGAGGGGTAGATCATCCCTCATCGATTCTCATCCCTCAATCCTTGAATCTGGCCCAAACTCTGAAGCATGGGGTGGGTGGCCCAAAGTTGGGCAAGTGACATCCTCTGCCCCAAAGAAAGAGGCTCATCTATCTATCGGCCAAACAAGAGACATCTTGACCGCAGTCCTCCACAACAAAGGGCTGGCCGTTGGAAACCAAGTCTTGAAGCTGGCCGGTTGTGAGGTTTCGATACCTGGGTATCACAGCTGTTGGCTTCTCGAAGTCATCTGCCAGTGGGCTTTTTGGGGTGAAGCTCCGCAGCGGCTTGAAGTAGTCCTTGTGGCAAGCGCGCAAGGCACACAAGAACCATCAGTTTCCATCAAGGTCCAATAGCTGGGACCTGGATCTTCAATGGCCTTCACACCACTGCATGGCTGGATGGGTTTAAAATGGATATGCAGAGCAGGCACAGGGTTCTACCTACACAGCGCAGGCTGGGAGAACACTCCATGTTCAATGAATTTTTGACGTGAACCCAGTGCCTGCAGCTCAGGTTCCCAAAGTGGACTTTGAAGCAGAGTAAAGGCCGCAGCGCCCGGTAGGAGGAGAGCATTGCGGCTCATGCCAGAGAGGGGTACGGCGATACTACCCTCACCATGGCCCAGGGCGGTGCTTTGCTAGTCATGCTTCCAAGATCTACTGAAACGTCGCTGGTCCTTAAAGTGTTTCGTGAACTGCGTCTTTCCGTGTGCTTGTACAGGGGCGACATTTTGATATGTTACACGTTTGTTGATGGTGAATGGCTAGCGCGGCTGTCCCGAACGTCTTTCACTTCATGGAATCTTTGAAAGGAGAGGGAGCGTTTGCCATACAGATGCAGGCGATCTAAATCTGAGCCCAACAAACTAGCTCGGCAAGACGGCACAAAGATATCCTGTTCTCAAACACAGCTAGTTTTGCTCCGGACCTCAGCCGTGCTGAGTACTGCAAGCCTCATCAAGCCCTACTTTTCTTACCCCTGGCAGCGCTTCACGAAACACTGTCCTTGGAATCACTTTGGTGCCAGCCGCCCAGTGTGTTCGCATGAGTCGCACCGCCTTTGCGCGGGGTACCCAGGCACCAAAGTCTTTGATCGGCTGAGAGGTGAAAATAAATGCATTGCACTTATTGCACTTGATATAGTTCTGGTCCATGCAGTGTATCAGATGCCAAGGATATCCACAATGATGTCCAATAATTCTGAGTTCCACCCAACAATAGATGCATATCGTTGCCATTTCATGACGTGTAGATCAACCTTTGAAGCCTGGGCGTGCGATTTTTCGCGAACTCCGCCAGCTTTGTCAAGCTTCCCACGAAATGTGGCTGTGACGAGTCTTCCCGGCATCTAGGTTGCTATGACAGGATTCCAAGGCATTCTAAACTTCCGGGAGAATAGATGGACCATAGTTTGACCATTGTGTTCATACTTTATACTTGTCCCATCTTTTCCATTCTTTTCCCCTGTCTACAAAAATAACGTGCCTTTGATTTGTCAATCAGCATCAATAATTAACAACTTTTCCAGATAGCTGTTGCTTACTAACGCTGGCTCCGAAGGCTGGCTCCTGACTTTACGACGCCAGTGCCATCGGAAAAGTTAAGATGGCTAACGATGGCTGCCGCGTTGAGCTGCCCCGCGCTGCCGCAAGCTGCATGGACAGCCCAAAGACGTCTGAGCGGTTGGAATGTCAGCAGTAACATGTCAACAGGACCTGCCTGTTGGGATGTCCATGAAACCTCCAACATGCACAGTGGCAGTGGCAAGATTGGAAGAGGTGGGAAGGTGGGGGATGGGCTTGCAGGATGACCTTTACTCACACCCTAGTCATACCGTTCTGTTTTCACCTTCCTCAGCCCCCCAGCCCCAAACCCTGCAAATCATGCGGTTCCAGGAAACAAGGGCTTTGCCACTTGCCCCGACTTTGCGCAGGCCACTGTCCACATCTTCGGCGCATTTTCGAGCTCAGGCAAGTTCCATTTGACTTCCCTGTGCTTTCGACAGCTTGAAGAAAGACAACTCTACCAGCACCAAGACTTCCCATGCAACTGCATGACATGGTTGAAAGTGGTTCCGAAAAAATACCAGGTACACCATGGTACACCCCTGAAATCAACACGTATATAGCCCCCATCTCTCCATCTTTCATTTCAGGGCTGTACATCGGAATCTTCAGCCGTCCATTTCTACAATTCCCCGCGTGTCGCGGCTCCGCTCAGGTCTCCAAATTTCTCAGGCCTTGAAGGCGCCAATACCATGATTTTGGTGGGCCCAGATGCATCCCTTTTGCATGAGTGAACTCCAAAACAAAAAAGAAACATACGAACAGCAGACCTTAATTCTTATTGAAAAAAAAAAAACCATCTGATGGTGAGATCACGAAAATCCCAGCTCATGGATCATGGCAATCCCAAAAAAGAATTGAAATGTATTTCCAGGATGGTATTTCTTCATATCTCCCAGGTGTCCAACTTTTCCATGGACCTTGGGGGTTGCTATAGGTGCCAGGGTCAAAACATGGTATATGGGGTATGGTCATCTCACCATCATTCGGGATTCCTTCATATGATCATATGTTCCTTCTAATCGTTTATGCAAATCCCCAGCGATGGATTGATGACTATCCTCCAATATCGGAAATCGCCCACGTTTTGACATGTTTTGACCATACTAAATAAACACCCAGAAAATAAAAGGGATAGTAAACATACTCACCCATAGTTATGGTGATTTTGGGGGTGTTCAAGGCCAAGGCACCTGGCGTTGCGCTCTCAAGCAGCCCAGGCTTGCGTCCTAGGACCATTAGAGGCGCCTCGGCCACATCCACCAGTCATGCCATGTCATGTCTAGTCATTACTTATTCCAAACGTTTTATTCCAGATTCTACCCCTCAAGCTACTATTCCTGTAGAAAACAATCAATGACCATTTCAGGGACCTAAAATAGAGGTACCTACCACCACGAGTACATATGAAATATTAAGGTCTATGTAAGGGCTACATTGTAAGGGAATATGGCACAGCACCTCCATTTCGGGGTCCCGAAATTCCCCATTTTTCCATACGAAAAATGCCCTGGAATCTGCCACCAAGCTGCCTTGGAGCACTGCCTCCGGCAGCAAGGGGAGCTCCGAGATCTCCCCCTGGACACCTGACGACAAATCAGGATGGATCAAGTCAGGTTACCCCACCCCAAAAAAAGAGTCATGTTCAACACTCAAAATCACTCAAAACCATTCAGTCTATGTATATATACATATATAGTTTATTTATCTATTTATCCCATGATCATTGATGGTTTTTGATCATTGATGGTTTATGATGATTTATCAAATTTAACCAACGAAATATAGTGGATAAAATCAGATCGACATGATGAACCTCAAGAATGGATAACGATTTACTACGAAATGATCACAGTCTAAGTTCCAAGTACCATTGATGGACATCGAGCTGATAGGGAAATACTCCCACTACAATCTTTGCATCCGATTGCTGAACCCTAAAGTGTGCTGGTCCAAAAAGCACTGTTGAGATGTGAGGCGCGGTAGGCTTGCATCATACCAAAACCCTCTATATTATATACATGCATGTATACATATACATGTATATCATATATGCGTGTGTGTGTGTGAGTGCGTGTTTCTTTAAATAACATATATGATTACATATACACCGAATTTATAAAGATTAAATGTATGTAACAGCCCATGTGTGTCTATGTTTGCCGGTGCGAATTTGCAAAAATGGAAACATGGTCGGACATCAGTGTATATCCTAGCGTCTGGTTGCCACAATAAATTTGCCACCCCAAATGGATCGATTGTCTTTGCGGGGGATAGCAATGGCTGGGACACCTCCCATTTTTGGACCGCTGCGTTGCAGGAACCCATCTCTGCTCTCAGATCTCTCAGATTCTGGCAGCTTGGCTCTGGAAGCTCAAAAGAAGGCGATCGTTCGCCTGGGAAATTGTCAGGGCAGTTTCGGTTCACAAGGCACTACCATGGCACTACCTGTCAGATTCACCAAAGAGCACTGGTGAAGCAAACTTGGTGGCTGAGTTGAGAACGACTTCCAAGCGCTGTTACAGTCCTGAGTCGGCCATCGCACATCCTTCCCTTCCTCGCTCAAAATTGACCGAGTTTGAGGCCAGTCTTTGTCTATGTCTTTGTCGGACCTTGAGCGGAGAATTGAATCACAGTAATCTGCAGAATCAGAAGCATGACATCAATTGCCTGCTTCTGACTTTCTCTGACTATTCTGACTGGTTGGAAGGAGAACACCCCCAATGAACATCATACCCGCTCTAACTGCACCAAGCCACGCCGTGGCGTCTCCATCTCCCACCTGGTGGAAAGTCACAGATGTTCCGGTCCTCAGCCGCTATAGCCGAAGGTATTCCAAGCCGACCGCCGAATGCCAGTAGTGCTGCGAAGTTCGCGGACCACACTGAGACCCAAACTTCTCTTCTGCATATTTGGCAAGGGTGTAGACCAAGACATCAGGCGCTGGAATGATGGAACCTGAACTAACTACTGAAATCTGACTGTTCCAGCGGTTCTTGGATCTAGCATACTTGTTACTAGTCACCTCTCCAAAATCTGTTTGAACATACTTGAGCCATTTAAATACTCTGAGAACAGCTGTGATATGCTGTGAATAATGTCCTTGTCAGTAAAGATCAGTAAAGTAAGCAATGTGGCAAGTCCAAAAAATGAATCATCTCCAATCTCCAGGTTTATCATTGGGTTTAAACATGGCTAGCTGGAAAACCACCCATATAGTTCGATGATCCAAGGTGTCCCATGAAAGGTTGGGATTTTCCGGCCATCCCTTGAGAGGACCAGAGAACCGTCTGGAGTGTTGCAGCTTAGGCACACTGTGCGCCAGAAAGTTCGCACCACTTCAAGACCTGTTTGGCCAAGGAGCAAAGCTGAAGTTTCACCCTGCGACAAATCCATGGTTTCCCTTAAATCCTCCCAATGACCACCAGTTATTAAACTCCCATGGCTGGGCCCTGGCAGCCCTGACACTCCCGCCTGATCTGCAACCCGCTTGCTCTTGTGGTAGGAGTCTGGTGTTATCTCAGTCAGGACGAGTCTCGCAACATCTCGAAACACAGCCGTGGCAAAGTTGCCAAGACATGGCCGGTCTCCCACTTACTACATGGATGTGGTGAATCATGATGAATCACCGGCTAGGTTGCAAATGACTGGGATCAACCCCAGTCATATGTGGGTCATTACCTTTGAAGCCGGACGAGCATTGTCGCATGGTCATAGCAGCACCACACCACCCGTAGCTTCGCGCATTTTTCGTCTTCGCCCATCCAATCATGGGGGTTGAAAAATTAAAGATATGCGTACAGGGCAGAGCGAGGACCTGTGTTTTTCTCCTGACATTGACGCATACTGGTCGGTGTCAACCCTCCCAAGACTAAAACCACCAGTCAAAAAATACCGCTCAATTCTCTACATATACCCCTGAAGTTGGGCCGTTGCATGGAAATCTGAACGTTATCCGCTCATCCACTTGCTCTCAATCATTGCATGGGTTTCAGAGATTTGGCTCAGGAACCCCCAATATTTCTTTTACGAACAAAGAGTTGTTTCCCATAGCTTTTGCCACATATACGACCCCCATGATTCCAATGAAAGATCCAAAAATCATCGCAAATCTATTTACATCCTTATAAAATGATCTACTTATCTATTCATGGATGGAGATCCAAGAATCCCAAATATATGATCTTCAATGATCTTCATCTCTTCACATGCCCAAACTGGCTACGGCTTGGCTATCGCACCACGAAGAGTACGGCCAGCTTGGAGGCAACTTTCCGTGCCTTTTTGGGGGATGAAAGTGCCCAAAACCGACGGGATTCCATAGTTTCACACAAGAATATGGAGGGTTCAAAAGATTTCAGTACCAATAAATGGGGATGAAGCATCAAAAACTGAGGGGATTCTTCAATGCCAGTACCAACCCCGAGCCGTTCCCACGAGGTTGGGACCATGAAGGAACATGGAGGACAGGATGGACGAAGGATGTGACTGGGCTTGGTTGCACACTTGGAGACTTGCAGCGAATTAGGGTTTCTGATGATTTTGATGTGCCTATTGGTGGGCAAAGGATTCTGTTGGCAGCGGCCTATGGACGCGTCAGTCTGAACCGTCTTTCAAGAGTAGACGGAATGCATGGACTCTAGTTACTTTGATTCAGCGCAATTGACTGAAGCGGCAGATTTGGAGAATTGGTAGTAGCATGTAGTAGCCATGTTGCCTTGTTGTCTAAGCGTGCTGTTCCACGATTCTGGTCCTTCTCCAACCCTGCTATCGTGGACTAAGGTGGCCCCATAGCAGTGGATACACCGTCATTTGATTTCGATCTGTTTTGGTGGGTGTCCTTCCTTTCTACATTCTGGAGGAGAAAGTTGAAGAGACCCGCTCCACATGGCGCAACTCGACTTTCACCGTCTTTCACCAACTTTCTCCAGTCACGCACCCCGCGGACCCGCCATACTCTGCCTCCTTTTCTTCTTCCTCCTCCTCTCGTGCCTGGAAACCACCCGTCATCGATCCCTCTGGGAGGATCGGTTGAGGTGGACCCGACATGACCCGGGGGTAACCCATCTGCACCTGCAGTTACTGACATTCCCGGTCAGTTGCAACTCTCCATTTCATCAAGCAACTTGTTTGAGCGTCTGACTTGACCATAGTTAAGTATAGATGGCATGGCTCAAAATGATCAACTCCCCGTGTTTTTGTGGCCCTTTGTTGAACGTGACCAGCTATTTGTGCTTCCAGTGGTCCCACCCCAGCCTTTCGTTCAGCCTCCTCCTTAGCAGCCTCGTCCAACCTTGCCAGGTTGCCAATATGAAAGTCGGTTGGGATCATCATCCCTCATCCCCGTCAGCTCGCAAACGTATGAAACGTTGATTCAATTGGGTTGACTATCTCAAAGAGCGATGGATTGGATTGCAGGTCTGTTTGGCCAAATTAAGATAAATCAAGGGGTTTTGCACACCTTCAACAAGAAACTCAACATGGGAAGGCATCTCAGCCAAAGCCTTCCTGAGCCCCCTGCTCCGCATCACTGCAGGGATCCTCTTCCTGCTTGTTGCCAGTGTCAAGCAAATTGTGACACAAAAAAAAAGTCTTAGATTCATTTAGACTCTTAGTTAAATATTTGGATCATGAAATCACAACAAAATCCGGTAAGGAATGTTATAATTTATACTATGTTGTAATGTCCAGCTGGCCAACTGCTAGCGGGGATACAGGAATCAGAATCATCAGTGGGACCCAGGCCACTCTTGGTCACCTCAAAGGGACGCCCTGTTTGAATTTCCAGGTTGCACCTGAGGTTCGTCTGTGGCATCATCTTGCCGAAGGCGGGCTTGCCATCTCTCCACCTCATCAAATCGCCGTCTCCAAATTCTGTGCTGATGACGTATCCACAGAAATGTACAGCAAATGCTGTAAAAATACGGGAAGAAATTGGTGGGAAAGGCGTTTTCGATTTCTGTCGGGAAGGTAATCCCCCCACAGATCTGCCAAAGCAAGCCTCCACACTGGCTAAGGATGCAACCACCTTGTCCCCACACATCAATCGCAGCACAGCAAGTACCATTGGAAGATCCTAGGCACGATGCCAAACAGCACTGGCGTAAATCTCCCCGAAAGAGCAAGTAAGAGCCGGTTTTTCCTGCAGTAGTAGCAGAAAGTAAAACAGCAACAACATCTTCGAAGCGAAAGCGCTTCATTCATCACACCTCGAATTCGCAACAACCATCCACAACCGCAATCTCCTAAGGCGAACACACTTGTCGTGTCGCCGCAAACAATGTTTGGACCTGCTCACAGGCTGCCAATGCTGCCGATGCTGCCGCTTCCCCGGTAAAAATCCCTTGGTGGGGATCATGGTAGGCCCCACAGCGCCTTCTGAAAGGTGAAGACCAAGTTTCTGGTCCTCAGCACCAAAGACCAAAGAGTTGTCAGTTAGCCAATGTTAGACCATTAGTCAGTTTGAGGATGTTTGAGGACACTTAAATTTCACCAATGTATCACCAGTCTGTATCACTTTATCACCATCTCTCAAGCGTAATCAACAAATGGGCTCGTACATGCGGCCTTCGATGCAGCAATTCACTGTTGAAACTTCCAGCAGCGCGCTTTTTCAGATGCAGCAGTCCAACCCCTGGCAAAAAACATTGCCCTGCGCGAATCAAGAGAAGCACACAAAGAAGTCAAAGCTAGACTGCATCCTCTTGATTCACAAAAGCCATAGATAGGGCCGCTCAGGCAGCAAAAGAAGTGCCTTTTTGAACTTTCAAATGTCAAATCGCACTGGCAGCTGGCGAATGAATCTCTGCAGTTGCAGGGCTCGCCCAATCCCAGACTTGTCAAGTGGAGTTCCCACGGTTTTTTGACAAACAGCTCAGTGGCTCAGTACGATTCAGAGGTTTTTGGCCATGGAACTCGGCCAGGGTGTCTCAGTTGCCGCATGCCAGCACCTGGAGACGGAAGCAATGGACAGGGCAGACTTTGGATGGTCAAGTTGCGTCCCAAACCACCTCCCCAAAGCGTGAAAAATGATTTTGAGAGGGGGGGAGGGAAAAAAAAAATGGGATGTTTCCATTGTCGGGTTTGTTCATCCCAGGGTGATGGTTTGATGCCCATTTCTGTTGGTGATATCCCGCTTGATACCCATAGGCTTTGTCCAACAAGGTACCCCAAATCCAGTGGTTCAAAATCTTATTTTCGCATGAGACTTGCCAAAACTGGGGGTAAACATCACCAATTTTATCATCCATTTCGAGACCAACTCCACAATCCCAACTGAGGCAAGGTAGCCCTCTTTCCTGGTACCAAGTTGCTCTGACTTTGGGCCAGGGAAATGTCATTCTGGTACTCTCCAGAAACACCTCAGCTGCAAACTCAGGCTGCACAGCACCAATTGAACCACACTGTGTATGCAAAAATGTTCCATGCACCCGCAGAAATCTATATAGATATATATCTCACACAGAAAAGGTATATATATAGTTATGTGTATGTATCTGCCTATGTATTGATAGACGAATGCTTGTTTGGGATCATTTGAGTATGTAATTATACCTTATTGATGCTGCCTAAAATCTCTTGTAGAAGTGCCGCTCTGTTGATTCCCTCAGGCACAGGCAGCTGCCACATGGCTCGTCACTGAAGCCAACACTTGGAGGTGAACCTTGGAAATCATGTCCTCCTTTTCCATCCTCTTCCTATGTTCTGCAGGTTCCCCTTCTTGCCATTCTTGAAGCTTGTCCTGTCTAAATCTGACCTCTCTTTAAGGGCCTTCTCCCGGGATGACATGCATCTCAAAACCAAATGAAGCACCATAAGAATCATAGGGAGAAAGCTGCCAAAGCATGCCAAAGCCAAGTGCAAGCCCACGGTTTATCAACTCAGAATCAAGCCAAGGTCGAAGTGAACCTCGGCAAATCAACAGAAGCAACGCAGCCTCCTCTTGGAACGGCCATGGTCTTCTCTGCCAAGTGGCACGGCGGTTGTAGAAGAGTGGAGTGCCCAGAATCCAGACCTCACAGCCACAGCCGTGGCCATGGCCATTGCGTAGATTGATCATGATTGATCTGGGGGCAATGATAACAATGTGGGAAACACCATGCCACAAACCATCCACATTGTATTCCCACAAATCGGTGGCACGAGTAAAAACAATCCCCAAATGATAGGTTTGTAACTGGGTTTCCCGCATCAATGATCATTCATGATCATTCCCAAGTCAGTCCCCATCCCAACCGTTTTGGCGCCTGGTGGCCCACATATTCCGCGGTGCCCAGCAGAGTGGCACAGCTCGAATCTTCTTCTAGCTCAGGCCACCAGTACGGCAGAATACCTGCTGGAAATCCCATACGCGGATAGTCAGAAGAGGATTCCAACCTTCATCGGACTCGGCATCTCTTCCTTTCTAGTGAAGCATATTGAAACTGATAAATCAAAGCCCTCAAACCTACCGGCACCTTGTGGTCCACAGCAGAAAAATCGGAAGCTTCTGGCAAGTTGAGATCACAGCCCTAGCCTAGCAAGTACTTTTGAGTCCAAACCATGGCATTCGCAGTGACCTCCGCCACATAGCCTGGTCCAACATCGGGATGGCTATCAGGTGGAAGTTTCATCAGCAAAACCATGTGTTTGAGGGTTGAACAACCAAAATGTTAGGTGTTCAATCCTGCATTTTCTGGTTCAATTCCACATGTGTTGATGGTTAAATATGGTCAAATGTTGCATTTGGATTATAAAAATGCCACATGTTGGTTAAGTTTGCACCCAGCCCATTGGAGGACAGATCTCAGGACAGCACTGCTGGGGAGAAGGTGGACGTCCTGCTTGGTTCCATCTGCTCCTGCATCAGGATTGTCAAGCTGAAAAGAGGCATGTTTTTTTGCATGTTTTGACACCATCACCTTGAACACCATAAATGTGCCCATGAGGCACAACAAACATCTGTGGTCCTTCAAGATGAAGCTTGATGGTAGGCATCTCAGCCTCAGGGCACGCCAGCATCCAAACGTGATATCGCGCCCTCATGAAACGGAGATAGGGTGTGGGCCGTTGAGGTGTTTGACTTGCCATCCAAAGCGCATGACATATGAGGTGGAAAAATATGGCATCCCCGACATGATAAAGTTATCTTTAGACCCCGGCCCACCCTGGCCACAGCGCCGATGGCTAGAGCCCCAGGCATTCAAGTGAACCCCCGTCTTCCAGCTGCTACAATCCTGTTGGGACGAGCAGGGCCAAAGGAAATGGACCATGGTGAGCATGGGGCTGGTTCACCCTGGCACCCTGGGTTTTCAAAATAGCTGGTAGTTCTGCGTGTTCATCCCTTCGTCTATGGGAACACCAAAGTTTTGACCCATCCCTGTCATTGGTTCACCCCCGCTTTTTTGCTTGTTAAAACCCTCAGTTCGGGTCGCCAGTATCCTAGGATTTTGACCCCCTCATCCAAGCATTCCCAGAATCAGTTTCAATGAGGGAATATGTCCAAAAAGGCTGGAAACCCTGAAACCCTAATACTATAGAATTATGTGGGACAAAAAACCCTGGGGTTCCTGTGGATTTTCCCTTAAACCAATGGCAGTTCGGAGCCTCCATTAGCATCTGCAAAGCAAACGCGCCAGAGCCCGTAAAGGAGGCATTGGCCTCGACAGGACGGTGCGAGAAAGGCGGACATTCTGGTGCCAATGTCTAGAGTTCTCTCTATATGCGTGTAGGATGCGCTCAAATGTCCATATCCATGTGTAAAAAAATGCATACATATACATCGTGCATCAGTGCATGTGATTGCATAATATGTATCACACACATATATAGATATATATACATGTAAGCTATATATAATTATATGACTGTAAATTATATCATATAATATTGTATATTATAAATATGAGTAATATGCATGTCGTACACCGCAGTTTCTTTGCGCAAGCACTGCCTACTCTCTCTCTCTCTCTCTCTCCTTCTCTCTTTCTCCCTATGGTAAAGCGGAGGCCGTGAAGCCGTCCCAACCCTGCCACCCGGCCAGCCCGCCACCCGGCACCTGGGCAAGAGCACGTGCAGAACCTGAGATCTTCCGGACATCAATTGGTGGACGAGAAGATTTAAGGGAAATCTGCAGAAATTTCGTTTTTGAGTCCAAGATTGACCTTAGAATATAGGCTTCCGATAGGCTTCCGATAGGCTTCTGCAGATTTCTCCAAGAAGCAATTCCGGGAAACAAGATCAACGACCGCTCCAATGCAATTCAAGTTTTTGATACTTTTAGTTTTGCAAATGGATTGAAAGAAGCAAACTCTGCAATTTTAGGCGCGTACTTTCATGCCATCTTGCATAAGCCGCCAACAACCTTCCAGCAAATCGCTTGCAATGGATGATTGCGCCTCAAACTCAATCGATGATTCCAGCCTGGTCTTGGAACGACTGGCAACTGCACCTGCACTGGGTGGCCGCAAGGAACAAGACAGTTTTCTCTGAGGCTCCGCTGTCCTGGGCCCCTAATAAACTCATAGGGATACAATGTACGACTGCCCTGCCTTCGGATGCTGTTTTGGAGAGCGTTTGGACCTCAGAACTGTTCCACATTCTTCACCGACCCCGGGTTACGCATCAATGGTACCAGCAGCCAAAGAGCCATTGCGATGTTGAGTTCTTCTCTGGCTGTCTTGCATCGCGGCCACCTTCAGCAGAAACGCTGGGTAGTGCGCTTTCCTCTCTTCAACTGATCATCCATTGAATCCATCCTCTGAGCTGAATTCCGGTACACTTTCCGATATTATACTTCTATGCACAGAGCAGCTTGACAGGTTAATTGTCCAAGCTGCTTTTCACAAATAGACTCCAGCAAGGCTGCAATCTGTTCCTGGGGTCCTCTGCAACACGCAGTGCAGTGAATCCTACGATCCACACTTTACATCACTTTACTGGATCGCAGAATCTTCCTCTCATTCTCTCCAACTCTCCAAGGGGCCCAGCTGCTGGGCCCATTTGAGACACTTGCAGCGCTCCTGTGATTAAAGTGGTTCCAGAGTCAGGAATCGCTGAATGTTTCGCCGTATCCTGCAAGGGGCAACCAGCTGAGACTGTTTCAAGAATGTGGCGTGCCCCTGGTACTCAGGCAGTACGAAACTCAACAATGATCCAGGCACCAAAGCGACCCTCTGGTAATGTGGGTAATTTCACATAGCTACGGAAAACATCCATGTTTAAAATAAGATGTAAATCATCTATAAATTATATAGATGTGCCATCTTCTATAGCTATGTCAAAAACCGGAGGGCATCCAAAACTACAACACATGTCGCCATGACTCGATGTCGCTCCTGGCCCATTGAAATCTGATGTCCAGCCACACTGGCTCCCAGCAATTTCAATTGCCAATGCTCAGGAGAGGTGCTGGCCAAAGACTTTGCAGGGCTCTCATAGTCAAGAGCTAAAACACCTGGGAATGGCACAAGGCGTCACAGCCGCATCCCAGCTCAGAAACCGGAGAGTGATCCAGCTATATATCGGTTGTCTATATGGGCATACTAGTATATGGGCAAATGACAAAAATTGGCAAATATGGGCAAATATTGGCAAATATGGGCAAATATGGACAATGAGGCAAATATGGGCAAATATGGGCATTTGCATAGATATACAGCGTAACTGGCCAGAAATGGGCCATGGAATGTAAACCACTTAAGCGACCCATCTGGGCTTCCATCAGGCCATGTTCTTTGTAGACTTACTTTGATGCCTTTAGGCCATTCAGAACTGGTGACTAGCCCCAGTCAAATGATGTTTTCAGGAAAGCGGAATGAGCATTATTATTCTCATGACCATGGCCTTGCTTTCCTTGACTCCTCAGGCTCAAACATCTCAACATATCCCAACATCCTCCCCTTCACCAATGTTCAAGGCGCCATCGCTGCCAGAGTTGAAACACAACGAGAAGGTTTTCACCTTGGCACCATCCAAGAAACTTGTGAGGACCTCCGGTTGCCTTCGCTGTGTCGGTGCAAAGTGGGCGCTGTGGTTCATACGCCGAAGAAAGGAAAGAATCCCATCCTCCAAAATGTAAATATGTATGTATATATATATATTATATATATATATATACATACATGGATCTATATGGGACCCGTAGTTGAATTCCAATGCTAAACCAGGGGTTCGATTGGGAGTATTTCCCTATGAGGAAAAAGTGATTAAACGTGCAGGATCATGAAGGATGTCTGATACCCTGATCCAAACTTGCAAAGCTTTCCAGAGTCTCTCCCACTCCTTTTTGGAAAGCTTCCCCAGGTTATCAAAGCCCCAAGTTGGGTAGAAGCCGGGCAAACTTCTGCAAGGTAGGTCTCTCGGAAATGAACTTCGGAGAAAAAAATGCTTGTGACGAATGAGGCCGAATGAGGCCGAATGAGGCACGAGGCAACGTGCAGAAAAACCATTAAATACAGTCCGCGGGCGCGACCAGGCTCGGAGAGGAGAAGATTGGAAAACCAACGTTGCATTATCCATGAATTCAGCACATGTTGTTACTTCAAAGACATTGGAACGGAAAGGAGGCGATGGAATGCAAGCAATTGCAAGCATACATAGTTTCATCCTGTAGCTCACAATGCTCACATCCCAAGAATGGCAAGAGGCAACCCTACGTTTGGTACGTTTATCATTGAAGATTAGGATTTAACAATCAAACACAGGGATTTTATATCACCATCAAACATCGGGATTTGACCAGTAAAAACGGATGGGTAACCATCAAACATAGGGATGGTAGCAAAAATGTAGATTTAACCATCAATGAGTGGCCATGCCATGAGATGTTTGCCCCTGCCCGGAGTGCCTGTGTGTACCTCCTGCTGGTCCAATCTTCGCGGTGGCGTTGGGAACCCCTAGGCCCAAAATGCCTTCGAAGCCGGCATCAAAGTTCAGCGATTGGCTCACCATCAGGAGAAGACTGCTGTTCCTCGCACTGCTGGGCAAGGATTTCACGGTGGAAGATGATCATGCTTTTCTCTCCTTAAACTTAAACATCCTTAAACGAATTCTGGCATTGCAATGCAAGGAAGATAGATGGAAAATACTGAGCCGCTGCTTAGATAGGACACAATAGGACCAAAACCCTCAGATTTCTGCCAGTACCAAAGTGACTGGTAATTGTGGCATCTTGATTATGTGACGGACTTCCAGCGTTGGCAGAAATGGGACGAGATTTCGTCAAGATAGCAGCGTTCCAGTTGCCAAGGCTCATGCGGGCGGTGTAGCTTCCTACAGACACAAAGTCTGTAGTCACCAGCGCCTCTATGTCGCCACTGCCATACTTCAGAATCCAAACATGGGGATCACCCTTGGCTGCAAGGCCCGCAAGGCACACTCCTGGAATCCTGGGACCCTCCCTGCCCCATTTAGATCATGTAGCTGTAGGTGCTCTGCGTATGCTCTACGTATACATACTGTGGATTAAAGAAATCCTGCGCCACTTGGTAGATGGTTTATCCATGTTATCCCATTATAATCCCACCATGTACTGTGTTTCATAATTATCAATAGTTTCCAACTGGTGCAGGATTTCTTCCATCCACAGTATGACAAGTTTTTGCGAAGAATCTCAGCAAATATTGCCAGGGAGCATCTCCATTCTGGCTCCTGGTCAGTGTGTCAGTTGACAGCTTTGTGAGTTTGTTAGTCTGGGCGACATTCGGATTTTGACCAGATTATACCCAATGAAAAAAAGAAATGGACGGAAATTCTAGTGAAATGCAATATTCCAAACATTCCACAGAGTTTCCATGGGATTGGATTAATGCGAAAGTGTTGAGGAAAGTGTCATCAGTGATTGCCACTGCCGCACCTAGCAATCGAGAAGGTAGAGGTGGCATTGCCACGAAAACACCTCTTAGGGCCACAAAAAGGCACACTTCCAGCAGTCAAGTCACAGTGTGAATTGGACTAAGCAGTGATACTCCAACATGTGTCGTCAGATGTCGTCAGTTTCAAGCTGTAAGAAAGGTACGGATCCTTGCCGCAAGTACGTGCACTTCCCTTGGACAAAACCTGGCACTTCTTTTGCTCCGGTGGATCGGAGGCAGAACGCCACGGAGGGACGTTCAAATTGGTCTCCACATGGAGTGTCTACATAACATTGCGGAGCAACCCTGGTAGCTACCAACAAGGAGCCCTCTGTTCAACCCAGCCCAGGTCGTAGATAAGGATAACAATTCTTAGGAGCTCTTAATCTTAATTACCTGTATCGAGGTACTGGCTCTCTGCCCAGTCCTTATGGTACTGTGGCATATTATAGCATCAAAATATCAGAAAAGTACGACAATGGTCTCGGGGCAATGGATTGATATCAGCTCATCGGATTGCTTCCAAAAAGATCTGTTCGCGCATCGGCCAGCCGTCCTTCTTGCTGCTCTGGAGCTTTGGAGGGGAGCCCCTAGACTTAGCGGCTTGGTGTGTTTTCCCTAGGCTACCCACCTAACCAAATGGTCAAACTCTATAAATTTGGCCAGCAAATGCGGAATTAGGCACCAGATCGATCTGATGGGAAAAGCGCCGAGAGTCATCTGCAGTGGTTTTCCGCACTTTCTGTTGCAGCGACAGACACCAGACGCAGGTTTTCGAAGCTGTCCAGCAAACAGAAAGCCATGGCAGATGTGCTCCGGCAGCATCCAATTCAGGATGCAGGAAGATTTTCAGGTGGCCATAGATGGACAAATGGCGGTGATGCCAAGTTCGCCTGGAAATAGCCACATATGAGATAGAAGAACAAGCCCACAGCTTGGCTGTGAACCTGCAGACAGGTGACCAAAAAACAGTCTTGAGCCAAGGATACCCTGCAAACATACCAGTTAAAAAGGCAGATCAACATGGATAAAGATGGATAAACCATATAGAGATCATTGGATTTGAGGGTATCCAATTTTCAGACACACCTATAGTTGCGCAACCTTCTCAGCCGCTCCTCTCATTTCTGTCTACAAGCCCAGCACCTGCCAAGATCAGTCGGAAATGGAGCGACGGGTGCCTTCCGAACCCACTTGATATCCACTTGATATCTGGGGCCAAACCACCAAAAATCCTGGAATTGAGATTGTTTCAGCTTGGAAACTTTTCCGAATACCAACAGCTATATGTAAGCCGAATAAAAAATTGATATGTACCCCTGGGTCACTGCGGTTTTATCCCTTGAAGTGAACGGTGACAATTTCATCGCCAACAGCTCGCCCAGCCTCTGGTGAATTGACCTTACGGTTGCCATACCCCTCCGATGGCTGTTGAATCGGGAATGATTGATCAGTGGATTCGGAGTAGTCCCATCCCCCTAATATTACAATATATTGCATACCCCCATAAAGGACCGCCAAAATGAATCGATCTGGTACTCAACCAGGGGCTTCCAGGTGGTATTTATCATTAGGGAGAAGGGATTAGATCATATCACGTCTTTGGACGAACCAATCTCCGAACAAGAAGGAAGACCGAGACGCTTCCGCATCACAAGCCAACATTAGCTGCAGTTGAGCTCTGGTTGCCTATGGCCAGTCTTCCGTTGGCAGGATTCCAGTCAAGCCACATCCCAAGACACTTCCCCAGTTTCTGACAGATTTGAACCTGGGCGGAGAGCCGCGTCGGACAAGACTTAAACATGGCTAACGAGTCGTTTCTATCTTGATTCAAATCTCCATGGAGACCTCCTGTGCATGGAAAGGGGTCTAGAGCCTGGTCCCTGGTTTTCACACCAAAATAGCTGGCAAGTGGACAATAATTCCCCCACATATTGTTTAGATCCATATGGTGTTGTAGGTCTTGACCGACAATCATATCCATACACCTCATCGGGTTGGTGGTTTGCCCCTTCAAAAATACAATCGTATGAGATGGAATTCCAAAAGCATACATGCAAAATTGTGCATATTAATATAATATATCTATGTGTGCATGCATTGTATATATACAAACAAAATACAAATGTATGTAATTATGTTATATATATATATATATATATGTGTGTGTGTGTGTAACATCTGAAGAGATGTCAAAATTATACCGGTTTTACTCCAATTTTCTCTCGTTGTTTTTCTCTCCTTGTTTTCTGATAACCTTTTCTGTCAGGTGCTAGGGCAGGGGGTGGATAAATGGTCTGGCAGTCGTCCCCCAACGAAGACACTGCCTTTCCATGGTGATATGACAAAGGGACGCCTCTGTCACGTACTGCAATTTTCCCAATTTCAGTTTTGCTGTCGATTTGGCACGGGGCTAAGCCGAGAACCCCTGTGCCAACAAGTTTCATTTTACAACCTTAAATGTGTGATTTGGGCAACAGCACTGGCTATGGAGATGCATGGTCAAACTGACAACTTCGAAGATTTGCCACGATATTTCTTGTCTCTGCATGATTTCTGCAATCTGTCCATCGTATTTATCTATTTATGATGACAACGGCGTGGTAATGGCTTCAGAGGCCTCCTCTTTTCAATTCCTGAATCCTCCTCCTGTCAGGTTTACTGAGCTGTTTTTGCACGTAAGATGCACTCCAACTACCCGATTCGCAATGACAGTTCTGATCAAGTGTGTCAAAATACGGCACATAGTGACATACAAATCTAACGATAAAAGTGTTTCAAGCCATCAACCAACGTGATTGGTGATGTTTGGATGGTCAACTCCTCGTTTCTTTCAGTTTCACCATGTTTCACCTGTGGATCATTCGTCCAAGCTTCTGGGGGTGCATAGCATGTCATGCATTGCTGCAGCACTGTGCTGGCTGAAGTTGCTGGACGTACGAAGCACTCGGCCTTGACGATTGACATCGGAGCTCAGACTGCTTGGTGCGTTCAAGTCAAATCGAAATCATCCTCCCAATCATCTCAAGTAGATCGATTTCTGGTTTTGTTTTGAAATGGTTCAAACTCTGAAACCACCAACCAGCAAAAATCCCGAAACCAGCCTGGACGTCCCTCACCAGGCATTGACCTGCGGATGGGGATGGTGAAAAAACAACACGTTTTTTGGGCATTGAAATGATTCGAATCCATGTGGTTTCGTGGTTTTGCAATCCTCTTGCTCCCAGAAATAGAGAACATGATAAAACATGAAACCAAATCAGGACGGTGTCAAGAGGGCCCTCAGCTTCAGTGAACTTTGTAACTTCAGAGATCTTCAGACGAGTTTCGGTTGAATGGGCTTGACCATCGCACGCTTCCTCGGGCTTGGCCGACTCGCAACATCGGCTACACAGTCGCATCCAACACATCACGATGGGTGTGACTGAAAATTCGGGATTCCCTCTGAAAAAAGGATGATTTAGGCATACCCATTTCATAGATGGGAAATGTGATACTCCGTAAAATTCCCAATTTCGATAGGCAAGAAGATGCTTTACCCATGTCGTATGGCTCAAGCCCCTGTTGGAAACAATGCCTCAGTTCCCAGATCCACCAGGACCATCTTTGCAATCCACGTTTTTTTGGGCCTAAACGGCTAAACTAAACGGTGATATCATGATAATCATGATATCCATAGAGAACCCAAAACGTGGGGGTGTAGTTAGGTTTATTATTGGCTATAACTACGGTAATAACCCAAATAAGTTGGGATATAACCATGCATATATAACCCCATAATCCCCCATAACTATGGTTATATATATATATATAAGTTGTACAACCACTTGTAACATATAACTGGAACTGCGCCCCCTACGGCAATAACTACATCATTAACACCTTTTCAATTCTTTGCATCTCAAGGGTCTGATGCCCGCGAAGAACAAGATGATCGATATGCCGCTCACTCCTCGGTGATTCCCCGGGGTCCTATCCGGTCACCTGCTTGCAGTGTCACCCCTTGTCCACATCTGTGTAGCTTCCGCTTTGATTTGTTGATATTTGTATCTCCAAGCAACTCACTCTTTCGGCGTAAATCCTCAATCGCGTCCATGCCTCCCAGGAATTGGTTAGCATACTACACATACTGAACCAACACAGAGGCATGCCTTCACAAATGCCTAGAAGCACAGCTCACAAGTGAGATGCCACGGACAATGCATGCCTCGCAAAGGTGTAAACGGCTCTTTTCCAATCTACATGTGGTCTCAAGCCACTTTGCCCCTCTTTAATCCTCTTTACTCTATTCCAAGATTTTCCTGTTTCCATTCCATCCACTAATCAGTGATCCTATCATTTCTCCATCCATCAAACACATCCCAGAACCGGTTCAAGACAAAAAATCACAGGAACCCTCTGCATTTGATGGTGGAGACGGATTCTTGGACCTATTGTTCTTGGGGGTTCGCTCAGACCAGCCCATGGTCAAACTGCCTCCATTGGATCCAATTCCATATGCCAAGAAATCTTGCATGGCACGTGCGGAGGAATTGCTGCAGACGCTCAACTCGCTGCCTGCCCGGCTTCGGCCTGACGGGATCTGTGAACCGCAGCAGTGTCAAAACAACTTTTCCGGGAAAGGAAAATTGGCGATGATGATGCCTACCATCAGCCCAGGCCACTCACTTCCCGCCTGTGCAACTGTCTAAACCAGATCGCCAGGATTCCCAAGATGCTGTGTCATCGAAGTCGCCAAGTTCCTCGCTGTTGGCGTGGTCCAAACGTCGCACCAAGCGCCGTTGGTTCCCATCCTTGGCGACCTCGTGGTTGGAAAGCCCGTGAAAATACAAGTACATGATGGATTTTCATCCCACACAAAGAGATAGATAGATAGATAGATAGATAGATAGATAGATAGATAGATAGATAGATAGATAGATAGATAGATAGATAGATAGATAGGGATTGATAGAGATTGATAGAGATTGATACAGATAGATGGATATCATTATATACACATGTGTTATATGTATATGTATATATATGTATATATATATATATATATGTGTGTGTGTGTGTGTCGATATTGGTAAAAAGAAAAAACAATCAAATCATTTTGAATCACCAATCAGGCACTTGAAGGAAGAGACAGGTGTCCTGCATCTCCCTTTTTGGCGACACCGCGGAGGTTTGCCGCCGCACCATTGGGCCCAGAGGGCCCGTGGTCGCCAGGTCGCGTGGACCAAACTCCATGGGAACCCAACTCCCTCTAGCGCAGATCGAATGAACCTCTTCCTGAGCCAAAAAAGTCTAAATGGCACTTGCTGAGCCAAGAGATCCACAAGATAGGACTCTACATTGAGGTCCATCTGCAAATGTCCAACACAAGGATCCAAGGGATCTCTCAATTGTTGTCTCAGAGCATTTTCAGACACACCTATTTGATTGCCTACATACCATTATATTGAATGGTTGGTCTCATACCCCCATTTGTTGGTTACATTAGTACATCGGTTGTATACATCCGTAAATCCTGTGAAATCCCAGTCAGAATCAACCTGCTGGTCAGTCAAAGTGCCCGCATTGGCACCTCCCAAAGCTGCTAGGACATGAGCCCAGCTCCTTCCAAGCGAGGCATCAAGGATTTGTATTCAGCCCTGGACCGTTGATCCTTGGGGGGTAGTCAACCAGGGTTTATTATGCAATCCCGGACGGGCACTACGGGAACAAATGACCAGAAATTCAATACATAACTGTATTGAATTTGTTGTTCTATGTGTGCATGTATGTGTGTGTATATATAGAATCCCTTCCCCCTAACACTAAACCCCCCCAAATATTAAAAACTAGGGTCCATCTCCAATTTTGGAAAATTTGTGGTTGGCCAATTTGACTTTTAATTGATCCCCTTTAGAAAACAAATTAAAAATAAAGCTACCATTTGTGGGTTTCACCCCCTAATAATAAAAACCAGTCAACCCCGGGGTGTTTAGTATTGGGGTCCGCTTCTAAATTCAATTTTTTGCAACGAATTAATTGCGTTTTAAATTGGAATTCAATTGGTTTTGAAATCGAAAAAATAGTTTTTGATATTAATTGAAGGTTTTTAGTTTAATATTAGGGTCCGCTTCGAAATCCTTTTTTTTGCAACGTATTAATTGCGTTTTAAATTGGAATTTAATTGGTTTTGAAATCGAAAAAATATAGTTTTTAATATTAAGGTTTTTAGTTTGATATTAGGGTCCGCTTCGAAATCCAATTTTTTGTAACGTATTCATTGCGTTTAAAATTGGAATTGAACTGATTTTGAAATCGAAAAAATAGTTTTTAATATAAAGGTCCGAAATTTAGTATTAGGGGGAAGCGTTTAGTGTTAGGGGGAAGGGATTATATATATATACATATATATATCTATATATATATATATATATTATGTGTGTGTGCTTGTATATCTATATGTCTACATATGTGTGTATATATATATACAAATATATGTGTGGTTCCCAACTGGTGGAATCTCACTTGCGCCAGTCAAAGTGTCTCACTTGCACCGGTGAACATGGGCTTTGACAGTCAAAACACAACCTTTTAGGGTTTGACTTGGGGACAAGGGACATGGGACCTGGGGTGAAGGGACATGGGACCTGCGGTGGGTTAGGGGGACACGGGGGCAATACAGTCACAACCTGTTGGGGTTTGACTTGGGAACAAGGGACACGGGACTGGAAGACAGCGTGACAAGACCTGCTTCAGAAAGTTGTCGTACTATTCTGTATTGATATTAGTGTGCCATGACGTGATGACCTGCTTCAGAAAGTTACTATACTATTCTGTACTGATATAAGTGTGCAATGACATGATGTTTGTGCTATGACATCAATCATAGAGGTGTTCTATTTGTCTGTTACTGCTGGAAGTTTGATATGATTTTGGTGCTTCTGCACTTGCTAACTGAAAGAACAGGCCGCGCAGGCACAAGCGAGACAGATTCGCAGGCATAAGCGATGACCCTTCCAAAAAAAACAAGGTTATCAAATTGAGGAGGGTCCCCTGGTCCATTATGAACTCGTCCAAAGGCTGCTGGTGCCTTTTTCCAATTTGTTTGTGCGCGTGTCTGTGCGTGTCCCAAGCTAGAATTGAAACCTATTCTCTAATGGCGCCTCAAAAGCATGACGCTCAAGTTTGACGGTAACCTGGATAGTGAGGTTGACAGGGTTGACTGCCCTGTTAACCTCACCGAACCTCACCGACAACCTTGTCGTTACTAATATGGTCACCCTGTCCACAGGCACCATGACACCAGTGATTCATGCGTTTCTGACAGTTAGGTGAATCTCTCCCAACCAATTACTCGGTAAGGATTTTCTGTTCCAGCAATAGGAAGTAGAATCAGCAGAAAGGCACCCACGGATCACTACGGCCATGCTTGATGTCAAGAGCCATATAATTCTTGATGTTAAGACTTCGAGATGCTTCGAGATGCTAGCTTCAAGATGCTTCGAGATGCTAGCTTCAAGATGCTTCGAGATGCTTCGAGATGCTAGCTTCAAGATGGTTCAAGATGCTTCGAGATGCTTCGAGATGCTTCGAGATACTTCGAGACTTTTGATTCAGCCATTTGTGGACTGACCCCATATATTCATATATATATATATATATTCATATATATATTCTCATAATACATTCTGTAATTATCAATCGACAGGGGTTTTGACCAGAAGTTGACCATGTCACGCCTGGCAAACGCAGGACTGCACAATCAGAGTGTTGCTGCCTGACTCTCACACCGCAATTATTGCCAAGGCAACGGTCTGTCAGTTCACAGCACTATCATGGCTATATATCATGGCTTCTTCCAACTGTTACAGAACGGAACACAACGGAACGCCGTGGAATGCTTCAACAATCAGTACCAATCATCGAAAATCGTGCCTGTATCTGCCACCAGCTCAAACCTCTGGGATGGCGTTCCCACCTGGCAGACTAAACTCCCCACCAGCGTCACCGGCACTTCGTCCCAAGGTACCGGACCTCGACCTCCACAGTGGAAAAAATGTCCCTGTTCCTTGGGCGGAACTGGGTCCAAGGCCATTGAAAAATGCAGAAAATGAGGTTGAAAATTGATTTTGAAACGCTGGAATTTGAGGTAGGCTTATTTTTTGACAAAGCCAAAGTGTGGCAAAGCTATGGCATAGCTGTCTGTATTGCAGCGCAGCCGATGTGTACAAAAGGCCTACTGAAACCCTGAGCACGAGGCTTCAATGGTGAGCAAGTTTTGGCCGCAGCCGAAGACGAGGCCTCAGCTAGCGCCTTCGGTTGTGTACCCCTTTCCTCCGTCATTTTCGGAGTTGCTTGAGTGAATCTCTGCGAAAGGCAAAAATTGCGGCAAGTACCCAAGGAATCTTCAACTGAATCACGGTCACCAGACACAACAATAAGCAGACGAACTTGTGGGTGCCCTATTTAAAGCATGTGACTCATGGAATCATCATCTGTGCTTTTTTGGCTTCCCATTCCAATTGTCCAAATCTGCTGAGAGGCCAAAATGGCAATCAAGGTCGGCAGCATAGCCGCATTGAGAAACCTGAGCCACGCAAGAGCACGCAAGGTTCTCTGGGGCATATGAAACATAAGAAAACTTAGGAAACCAATGGAAATCAATTAAAAACAATGGAAATTGTTCAGGCTGAAGCAACGCTGAGCCCCCCCCCAACCTGCTTAAATTGCAGCTGCAGTATGCAAGGAAGCACGAATCATGATTGATGAGTAAAGTGGCTGCGGGGCTCAGTCGGTTGCATGGGAAGCTGTGAAAGCTCTCATCGCTAATCAAAGATGGCAATGGAAAATCATGGAAAATCCCCCATTGATAGATGATTCTCCCAGCCATAACTGTCCAGTCATAGGGGGATTTCCCAGCCAGGCACTGTCCCTCCCAGGCTTAGATCGTGTCCAACCGTTGAACGCCATCGCCTTTGTCAAAGGACGGCCGCCCGCCTAACGGATGGCGCAGCCATAATGTAGCAAGGTTCAAACTGACTGGCAGGATGGGTTGGTCTGAAAATGGGGGATACAATGATCATGGGATACCTGACCATTTCTCCATGGATTTAAAAAAAAATGTGAGTGGGATATGTTGAACCAACCTGACACATCAGCTCCATGTGCTAAAGATCTGAGCAGTCGACCCATGACGCGAGGGAAGATCTCCATATCTGTGCCTTGGGGAAGAACGGCCACAGGAGCGGGAAGAGATTAGGAGCTCGACTTAGCTCACCATGAGTCACCATAGATCAGGAAACCTGCCACCACACTTTCAGGTGTTTGTGGCTCTTTCCTTGGCTCTTTCCTTGGCTCTTTCTAGCCATGCTAAGACATGTGAAATGACATGGCTACCTAGGGTTCTTCTTTGAACTCCAAAGTGGCAATGAGTGGACTCTTACATAGGACCTAGGACCTATCACGATCTATGAGGAGACCAAGATGCCCGCAGCTGTTCGTTTACCCCTGGCACTCCACTGAGAAAGCAACCAGTGTCATGCAAATCGAGTCCTGGCAGAGTGGAAAATCGGGCCCAGAGATTGCACCAAATCAAATGGGACAATTCTGTCAGAACATTTCATTTCAGCTTCCTTTTTCAATTTTTTGTCATGGTACTTGTTCACTATCGGTCTCGAGCCCGTATTTAGCTTTAGATGAAAGGTTGACACATGAGATATGCAGATTCGCCTGTGCCATCTGGATCTAATTCTTCTTTTACCTCAGGCGCCAGCTGGAGAGAGGAAAAAAAATCCAGGCAACCAACTTCTCAGCTTGGGCAGCTTCTGATGGCAAAATGCCACACAGGAAAACCAGAGTTATATTGCAACTGCTCAGGTTCAAAACAATTAGGATGCTGAGACATGCTGAGACGCTGTACTTGAGCAAACTAGGCTTTCATCGTTCTCATCATCGATTCTTGCCATACCTTTCAACGTTTCTGCCATTGTTTGCAAAGTTTGCAGTGTCATCCGTGTCCCAGCTGCTGCTGCGCAGCACGGGGACCCCCACCCTGCGCACAGCTGCCATGAAACGCCGACTCTCAGGCTCTGGGACGGTGCCAGCCTAGCACAACTGGAGGATGGTCCTTTACTCCTTGGGTCTCCCCTTCAAAAAAATCAGACAGGAAAATACCGAAAAAAGGATGGTTTGCATTTAATCAAATATCGTTGAAATAGTGTTTGATCATTTATATTGTTTGGTTTGACCATCATGTTCATCCAAGGAATTACCTTGTATTGATTGAAACCCCTTCTTGGATGAAAGGTTTTCATCTTTATCGACTCCGAATTTCTGCCATAGACCCTCACTATTTAGCAGGGTGTTACCCCCAAAGTAGAGATAATTTACCATCAAATTGGTACCCCCTTAGTAAACTGGCAGGTTATTACTCCTGGTTAAACTTAAACACTCAGCCACTGACAGGATCATTTCTGGCCATGGTCACCTGGCAATTCAGGTGACATCTCAGCGCCTGTCAAACTGCATGATTTCTTGCAGGCCACAAATGGCCACAGCGCACCTCCCCAAACTTTCGCTGCAGTCCGGAGCCGATGCCCAGGAACTTGGTGTTGCCAGGCCTTGGTTTCGCTTGGAATCAGAAAAAGAAACGAATGGAAACTTCCAGACCCCGGGGTGAAAGACCCGGTTTCCATACAGGAAAGACAGATTAGGGGATGCCAAATTTTGATACCATACCAAATATTGTGGGTGCGACAACGAAGCTGGGCAGCCCGGCTGCTGGCACAGAGCCAGGATTCGGCGATGAAGCTCCTGACCGAGCAAATGATCCTGCATATATTTCAAAACATTTGTTTATCTAAGATATTGTATGGCACTCCAGATTTCTGCTTGAAGTGCCTCTCATGCACATGCAGGCATGGGTAAAACAGCTGTTTGCACGGAAAGCTCGACGGTTCCTCAAAAGTGAATGCAGGTGTGCATTTGTGCGCGTGTGTGCGCGAATGTGTGTTATAGATTTCATGTTCATCATTAACATCGATCCATGCACAAAAGTCGCATTAACAAACTCATATACTTACATGTACATACGTGTGCTTGCCCATGGGGGCACATGCAGGTTTATACTTCGTTTGGATATTTTTCTATCCATCCATCCACCCACCCACCCCATCCATCCGTCCGTCCGTCCGTCCATCCATCCATCCATGCACCCACCCACCCACCCATCCGCCCATCCACCCATCCACCCATCCACCCATTCATACATCCATTCATCCATCTGTGTGTGTGTGTGTTTGTGCGCGTACATGTGCTTGAGTACATGTAAGCACAGAGAGAGAGAGAGAGAGAGAGAAAGAGATATATATATATATATAGTACCTGACACTTCTATCTGTATCGAGATGTAGGAAACTCAAAAACACCTCACAACTCCAGGTGCCTTTTATGACACACGCTACCTAGGAAAAGTCACCTGCCTCCACCAGCTCTCGCTGCCTGCCGAAGGCTGAATCTACTGAATGAAACGCCATGAATCGCGAATGAATTTCATGGGTTGAGCAATGTTTCATATGGTTTTCTCTCATCATGGGGTTCAACGATGTTGATTAAATGTGTCATTTGAGCTATGCGCTTTTCTCCAGTTGTCTGCCTCAAATACTCAGCGGTAGTGTTTAACATCTGAAGACACCTTTGTTTCAAAGCCATGAAATCCCATTCAATCCTCTCTTTTCCCCCTGTCGTTTCGTGAAAGGAATACAACAAGAATAGCAACTCTAATCAAGAATTCATATCTCCTGTCGAACCCCGGCGCTTCTTCCCAGCTGTTTGTACCAGCCCCTTCGGAACTCTCTGGGCCCCCCGACTCTTTGGGCAGTTCTTCCGCCTCAAGAAGCTGCTGGGTCGCATCCTTAGTGCGGAAACCATTCCATCCCATGGTTCAAAATCTGTTATCCTTCTGTCCGTCGGATCTGTCGGATCTGTCTCGGATCTGTCCCATGGGTTGCAGATAGCCAGAATGTTCTTTGATGCATATAGACTCTATATATATAATTATATCATATTTTACTATATTATGATATATATATATATATATATATATATGTCTATATATTTATTTATTTATTTATTTATTTATTTATTTATTTATTTATTTATTTATGTATTTATTTATTTATTTATTTATTTATTTATTTATTTATTGTATGATACATTATACATGTATATATTGCATTATATATTATAATATTAATATATATATATATGTGTGTGTGTGTGTTGATACCCTATTCCATCTCATGTTCAGTTGGTTTGAAATAGCCATGGAATGGGGATGAATGGGGTATCGGGAATCTCCATGTATCTCCCATGCTGCTGTGCTCCCCCTAGACACACGCACAGAATTCCAAATCGAGGGCAAGACTATCAATACCCAGAACTGTACTGATCCTGGTGGTGACTGGAATCGCGGATTGTGGGAAAAGACAAGGTAATCCCAAAACCACACATCCCATTCTTGTAGTATGGGCTTTAACGCCCCCCCCCACATGGTAGAACTATGCCTGCCATTTGGGGACCACGCCCAGGTCCAGATTGTCTAAATGTTCAGCCACCAGAATGGATTCAATCACATGTGTATTTTCCGGTACTTTTCACACCTGTTTGAGTTTGTCTGAAAATAGGCCACCCCCAGATTTGATGGCTAATCATCATTTTCCCACAAAAAAATTTGCCGTTTGAGGGGTCAATCCAGTCAATCCCCCATTTTTGGACCAATTCATTTGGGCCCCCTCAAGCCTCGGTGATTTTGCACTGCAAAAATCGTGGACTTTGCTGAGGTCTGTTCACTGTAGTACTCCCGTCCTTTGGAGCCTCGACTCTCAGCGGGGCCCAGCCACAGATGGTAAGATGCGACCACAGCAGATGTCCACTCACTGCATGTCTGAAAACTAGGGATTTGCCGATTTACCCACAATTTCTGGCAAGTTGTGGAATGGTGGCTGTACTTTTTGCTGGGGGAAATGATGACACACCATCACGCCATCAAGATTTGGGCAGTATTTTGAGACCCCGGGACCTTTTGGGACCCCCGGCCGGTGTAGATGAAATAACCTCTGGGTGCAACACCTAAGGGGCACGAAGGCAAGGAGCTGGCTTGTGACCACAATCTTGGATGTTGCATATAGAACTGATATAGATAGCTACTTCCATGTCAACATGGAGCAGATAGAATATCAGCGTTGGTCATCCCCAAAGGCTGAACCAATCCTCTCAAACTTGAAACTCCAGGATATTTTACCTGCTCCAGGCTCATTGTAGATTCTTCTGGCCCATGATTCAACATTCTTGCCCCCAATGGTTTCAGGTCCCAAAAAACACTAGCCATCTTCGTGGTCATCTGGGAGAAGAGAATTGGTGTGGAAATTCCATCAGAAATCCTCTAAGTTTGGTGTTTTTCCATGCCAGACACGATAGAGTCGAGTCGTCGACACACACAGACATGGAAAGGGATTCAGACATGTTGGCCGGATGGTACTGAAATTGGAATATCACTGAAAATTCCAGAGATTCTACCTACTTTGGAATGACTATTCTGGTAATCAAACGAATCATAAATTACTCCCGATTATCGCCATTACTCCTCCATTCTTGTAGGCTCCCCATGGAATTGAAATATGATGAACCACTATCAACCATTCTTCATCACTAACCATTCTTTTCCATTATTCACCAATGTGATCACCCGTTATTTACCACTATTCACCCATTATATTAACCACTATTATGAGTCCGATATCTATCACTATGACCGTCCTCCTCAAGCCGTGATGAACCCATGACGCCGTGATGAAGCCATGGCCCCCACAGAGCTCCATCAATCCCTCGGCACTTGGACGACCCCCCAGGGGCGCCGCCGTGATGAAGACCTCACCGAAACGCGGCCGTTTCGGCGATGGCGCCGATGTGTAGAGCTTTGGAGGGGGAATGTATAAATAGCACAATCCACTATAGATTATTACATAGAGGTGTATAATCTATCGATCTAAAAATATATATATATATACATATATATATATATAAGTATGTATGTGTGTGGTAGATCTTCGATTATATACATCCAAAAAAAATAGATGATAGATATATTCTGAGAGATATCCCCCGAAAAATGAAATGGAATCCAAAAGATGCTGTTCAGAATCGATAAATGATGGGATGTCGTGTCGCAAGGATAAGAAAATGCCGTAGAGATTTAAGTAACTAGCAACCAAGTGGATGGTATGAAGCAACGAAATATGGGGGATCGCGAAGAACATGAACCAATGACGATCACAACTGCCGTGCCTATAATATCCTACAAACATCTATAATCTACATTGAATATGTGGTGATTTCTGGCAACTGGATGCTGGGTTCAAAGGACAATCCATCAAGGAAAGGATCTCTCTCTTTCTCTCCATCGCCATCTCCAGAAAAGGATATAGTAACCCATGAAATCTGGTGGAATACGTTTAGATGATAGTTATTTAAAGTATACCATTCAATCTGGTACACAAATATAGGGGGTCAGAGCTGTTTCTTTGGGTGTGAACTCCGAAGACTGTGAAACGCGGCCATGGCACGGCATTGTCAACGCAGTGCCGAGAAAAGTTCGACAGCCAAGCTGCATTGTATGCAGACCTTGGAAATCTGAAAGCTGCTAGACCCCACGTTGAAACAACGAGTCGATAGCGTTCACACATACACACATAGCTGTGCATATGTATATGTATATATATATATATATGTGCACACAGATGCGCACATATATATATATATATAACTGGGCAACTTTTTTTTTGACCTTGTTTTGATTTTTGACCTTGCCTCCATTTTTTGACCTTGGATTACTTTTTTTTAAAACATTGGCCTACTCTTTTTTGACCTTGACCTACTTTTTTTTGACCTTGGTCTACTTTTTTGGGGGATCTTGCACCCTAGGATAGATAGGATACATAAATTTAATAACTAGATAGGAAGGATAGCATAGATACGGTAGATGGGGTGAATAAGCCATTTTAAAAATGGTGGATTTGAAAGGCAGGATAGATAGGGTAGATATAAGTGATAGGAAAATAAGGTAGATAGGTCGGGATAGATAGTATGGATAAGGTAGGATTAGAAAGGATATGGTAAAGTTAAAAGGGTAGGATAGGATAAGATAGGATAGGATCGGTTACAATATGTTACAATATAGGATACGATACACAGATAGGCTAAAAGCTAGATAGGATGGACAGGCTAATTATAATGTTGGACAGAATGGACAGGTAGGATTGATATAGAAAATACATACGATAGATTCAATATATACGATATATTGGAGAGGTGGGGTATATAGGATAGATACGAAAGATGGGCACGATAGATAGTACAGAAAGGATAAGATAGGACGGGATAGCATCGGATGGGATAGGATAGGCTAAAAATATAGGTGTAGTTAGATTTAGGAGGACAAGAAAGATTTGGATAGATAGATTGGTATAGATAGATATAGATAGATATACAGTAGATACGCGCAGACCCCGTGGTTTGCCCGGAGGGCAAACCACGGGGTTTTCCAACCATCAATCAATAGACTCCAATTGCTTTTTTTCCAGCCATGGAACAACTACGCATGCTTCAATTAGGGTTTCATTTAGGGTTTATATAAGTTATCATAAGTTATAAAATCCCCTGGCCCCATGGAACAACTACGCATACTTCAATTAGGGTTTCATTTAGGGTTTATATAAGTTATCATAAGTTATAAAATCCGCCGGCCGAACAACTACGCATACTTCAATTAGGGTTTCATTTAGAGTTTATATAGTTATATATCATGATATACATCATGAATCACATCATGAAATACATGATCTTGACGTGGACGACAACATCAGTTACGAGTCCCGGGCAAACCATAGGGTCTTGCCGTATAGATAGATATAGATAGATTAAGATAGATATAGATAGATTCAGATAGATATAGATAGATTGATATAAATAGAAATAGATAGATATAGATTTAGATAGATATAGATAGATTGATATGAATGGATATAGATATAGATAGATATAGATATAGATAGATATAGATAGATATAGATAGATATAGATAGATATAGATAGATATAGATAGATATAGATAGATATAGATAGATATAGATAGATTGATAACTGGCCAGGTTGATAGATAGATAGATTGGCAAAGAGGTAGGGAGGTAGGTAGGCAAGCAGGTAGGTAGGTAGATAGGTACATAGACAGATAGATAGATAGAAAAATGAATAGACAAATACAAAAATAGACAGACAGATAGATAGATAGATGGATAGATGGATAAAGAATGTGAGAGAGAGAGAGAGGGAGATAGATAGATAGACAGATAGATAGGTAGGTAGGTAGATAGTTAGATAGATAGATGGATGGAAAAATAGATGGACCAATAGACAGATAGATAGACAGACAGATAGATAGATAGATAGAGCGAAAATGAGTGAGAGTTAGAGAGATAGATAAATAGATAGATAGACTAAATTAGTTAGATTAGATTAGATCAGATTAGATTAGATTGGGTTAGATAGATAATAAAGGTAGAAATAAATAGATATCAAAAAAAAGATAGATAGATAGATAGATAGATAGATAGATACATAGATAGATAGATAGATAGATAGATAGATAGAGATATAGATAGAGATATAGATAGAGATAGAGATAGATAGATAGATAGAGATAGAGATAGAGATAGAGATGGAGATGGAGATAGAGATAGAGATAGAGATAGAGATAGATAGAGATAGAGATAGAGATATAGATATAGATATGGATATAGATGCAGATGTAGATGTAGATATAGATAAATTGAACTAGATGTAGATAGATTGAACGAGATATAGTTAGATGTAGATAGGTTTAGATAGAAATTGACGAAGATAGAGAGAAATAGATAGCTGTAGGAAGATATAGATAGATATAGACAAAGATAGATAGATATAGATAGACATAGATAATATATAGATATAGATAGCTATAGATATAAATATCGATATTGATATTGATATAGATTCAGATAGGTAGAAACAGACGGATACAGACAGACAGACAGACAGATAGATAGATTGAATGGTTGATAGATTGATAATTTGATTGGTAGATAGATTGCCAAAGAAATAGCTAGGTAGGCAACGAGGTAGGTAGGTAGACACGTAGATAGATTCACAGATAGGCAAGATAGATACGATACATTGGATCGATTAGGTAGATGAGATAGATTAGATAGGGTAGATCGACTAGATAGACTAAATCTGAATAGACTAGATAGATTGGATAGACTGGATAGATAGGATAGATAAGACAGGCAGGACAGATAGGACACATAGAACAAATAGAATGGAATGTGAGAGGTTAAAATAGGAAATATAGGATGAGATAGAGGGGCGAAAGATAGGATGGATACTCCAGAACCACCACACGGAAACCTCACCAGAACCGCCAGGACAGCAGAACCTCCCGAACCCCATGGAACCGTCCAGAAACTTTCAGTACCTTCCAGAACCTTCGGGAACAAGCCAGATGCACTTTTACCTGCTTTGGGCTCAAACCCCGAGCTGGGCCTTAGAAAAGAGAGGGACGTGCAAGGTTAGAAAAGAGAGGTGAGCAAGGTTAGAAAAAAGAGGTAGCGAGGCAAGGTTAGAAAAGAATGTTCCCAGCTTAAAAAAGAGGCAAGGTTTAAAAAGAAGTGATGCAAGGTTTGAAACAATGTGAACTAAGATATGTTTTTGCTTAATCATTTTTTAACTAAAGAAAAGTGTATATAACATATATATATATATGTGTGAACAGGTAGATACATATGCATCTGCATGTATGTGTGTATGTATGTATGTCTGTCTGTATGTCTGTATGACTGTATGTCTGTATGTCTGTATGACTGTATGTCTGTATGTATACAGGTATGTGTATGTACATGTGTATGTGTATGCGTATGTGTATGTGTATGCATATATGTATATTTGTATATATGTATATATATATATATATGTCTGTATGTCTGTCTGTCTGTCTGTCTGTCTGTCTGTTTGTCTGTCTGTCTGTCTGTCTGCCTGCCTGTCTGTCTGTCTGTCTGTCTGTCCGTCGGTCTGTCTGTCTGTCTGTGTGTCTGTATGTATGTAGGTAGGTAGGTAGGTATGTATATATGTATGTATGTCTGTATGTCTGTATGTGTGTATGTCTGTATGTGTGGATGTGTGATTCTCCTCATATGTGTGACCAGGCTTGCCGGCTGAACGCTGGAAGCATAGCGGTCGCAGTAGTTGTTGGTCGTTCCATCCTCCGGTCCAAACACTCAAGTGTTTCGTGGCGTCGATCTTTCAAAAAAATGGCCAGCTGAAATCACCATCATTACATACATGTGTGTAGAATTTTAAGCGCACTCATTTTTTTGAAACCACAATCATGAACATGACCTTTAGGAACAGCACGACAGGCAGCCAATAACCAGTACACTAGCTTTTCTTTGTGGAACTTTGCATCAACCCAATCCCAATTCGAACCAGAGGGGTGCATTAGCATGCGGGGCAGTCCCTGTCTGTGATGAGATTGCGGAAAGGTTTCGACCGGCCTGAGTAGCTTCCCCGAGCACAAGCGATGCCAGGGTGGAAGAGGCGAAGATGGGATATCGGATGATATTGGCAATTATTGTGTCGCTACTATCAGGAATTTTGTCACTAATTTCGAAGACAAAACAGTGGCAGCGCAGACATGGTCGACCTAGAGAAGTGACTTCCCTCTCTCTATCTCTCTCTCATGGTCCTCCTGCCCTAGCTGTGCTGTGACTTCCCGGATGGCCGGATGGCATACATCTTAGGCAGCACTCCTTCCCACGACTTGTGCCAGGTCTTTCTATATATTCCTGAAAGGATTGCATGGCTGTGTCTGAAAATAGAATTTCTCAAAATCCTCCGGTGAATCGTAATTTCCCCCTTGGGGGTAAAATCCTCATTGTCACACACACCCAAAATTTGGTTATACTTGGTTATATGTCATATAAATTTATATATATATATATATGTAGATAACGTGTGTGTATATATACATATATATATATATAATATCCCATAGAAGATCCCCATTTTATCCTCATAAAACCCCCTGGAAATCATCCCAAGTATGGGAAAATCCATTATTATCCCACTACCAAATCCCCGTAATGGTTGATGGATGTTGATGGAAAATCCTTACTTCTGGATGATGGTTAACCCTTGACCCGGTCGAGGCACCGGGAGTACCTTCCGCCGCCGTAGTTCGCAGCACGTCCAACGTCCGGCCCACGATGACCTAAAGCACAACGGCAGGGTCTCTGTTGGGATTGACACAGAAAATGGGCAAAAAAATTGCTCAAAATTAGTAAAAATTGCTGAAAAATTGTGGCTCAAATCAAGATCGGACCCTCTCAAAAATCCGAAGAATGACAATTGAAAATCCTTCATTTGGAATTGTCCAGCAGTTTCCCGCCATGTTCTGTCCCAAGTGGGGATTTGCATACCCATGTTGCAGTTGTTTGTTTATGACATGTACAACACATAAGGAGTGGCCAAACATATCTCCTTGAGGCTGCGGCTTCCCAGGCAGGTATCTCCTTGTGAACCTCAGGATACCCTGCTGCAAACTGCAACACTTTCGCAGCAAGGCTGGGTGTTTTTCCATTCACAACTACTGTGGATGGAACAAATCCTGCACCAGTTGATGGGTGGTTTAAAATATCCCATTATTCATAGGGTTTCAACCATCCAAGGTGGTGCAGGATTTCTTCCATCCACAGTATCAAGCTGTTCATTTATACAGCCGAGTTCGTGGGTAGCAGCGCACCAAACTTGGGCTATGGATAGCTATGGTATAATTATTTGGGTGGCAATGGTCACAACTATGGCCTTTAAGCGACAGTCACCCAGGTGTGCTCAGCACTCTGACGCCGGTCTGGTGCTTTTTCTGCAACCCGGCGAGGACCCCAACTGATCGTATGTACAGTGTTTCGGCACGGGGACCAGTGCAGAATTGCTCTCACAACACCTGCCAAAAACTATTCGTATAGAAAAGCCCCCCAAAAAGGATCCCCTTTTGAATTTTGATACCCTGCCAGTCAGAAATTTTCGCAAGTTGGGGGTCGTTCATTATTCCATTGCCGCATTAATAATAGAGTGGCTAGGACTCAGTGACTCAGTGCAGTGTTGTGCAGTCGCCCCGCACGCAGTGGCTTGGCTTAGCCGAGTGCACCCCAACCCTGCACTCAAAAGCCGTCACTGCTTCCATCACTGGCAGCTCGTTTCCGGCGCCGAAGTTTGCTTTGGAAACCCTCCTCCACAAACCAAAGCAAAATGATCGTTCATGTGCAAAGCGGCTGAGAAATGTACCAGAATCTTCCAGTTTGATCATCTGTTTTGAGGTCCAACTGCCTTGAATCTCATGTCAAACCGACATCAAAGACCACACGGCTCTCCTCGACTGGATTATCTCGCACATGACACACCTGCAGGAGGCTGTCGGGGTTGAAGGTTCGACTTCTGCCCTTTGCTGATTTACTCGCCGAAGGCCAATGCATGGACCCATCCTCTAAATGAACCTCAATGCTGAAACTATTACAGCGTTCTTAAGGTCAGCCATACGGCGAAAAATAATGAATTACTCACAGCCCATCTTTTCTTCTACCCCTTAATTCATAGATGGAACCCAAAAATGCCCATGTCAAAGTGCAGAAAACAACATCAAATAATACCCTCAAATAACCTTACAGACCCCGTACGTTTGAGGCCATGAGCCTCTGCTTCCGCACCAGCACCTCGTAGGGTGCTCAACCAGAGACGCTGCCTGCGATCTCTGAAACTGGCAAATGATTACAACTGGCTTGTATCTGCACATTATATACATATTAGGTATATACTGTATATGCATGTATGTGTATGTATATATATATATATATGTGTGTATATATATATGTATATATATGTATGTATATATATATATGTATATATATATATAGATATGTATATAGTGCATGTTTTGAATTTATCTATCTATATACATTATATACATATATATATATATATATACGAGTATGTATGTGTGTGTGTGCCTGTGTACACTCCCCAATGGATCATATGGGATCATCGTTCCGACTAGGAACAAACAAAATTTAGTATTTACCATCACTTGTATTACCGCAAATGGTACCTTGGCAGTAATGTCAACCTCGGATGTAGAAGGAGTGACTATTGATTTGGGGGTTCCCCTCCCAAAAAAAAAAGAGTGATGAATGTTGACAAATCACTAAAAGTCAAAATTGGTCCCCACCGGTATAAATCACTATTTCAAATTATTTCAACAGTCAATTAACCACAATGAATTCCAACCACGATGAATTTTGAGCCAATCCCCAAGGATCATCCACTGGACTTCCCTTCTCTCGCCTTCTGGCCAATGTGTCCCGCTCGCTCTTCACTTCCACGAAGCGAGCACGGGGTGCAGACGTGGCATGCCACGACCACAGCCTCACTAGCTGTGCGACTGCAAAACATGTGTTTTTGAACCATTGTTTACCAGATTCATCCAGATTCTACCATTGACCATTGACCTTCAAAATGGGACGGCTGCCATCTGCCCAAGATCTATCGTAGCAGCCAAGCGGCAACAAATCTGGCAGCCCTGCAGAGTTGTAGTCCTCACCTGAGCGGGCAGGTGGGTATTGCCCGATTCCGCTACCAGCGAGTTGTGGCATTTTGTATCTGATTTACTACCGAAGATCTAGACTTTCCCATTTGAAGGGCTAAAATACCATACCGAGTACACCTCCAAAAAGCTCAAGGTATCTCCCCAAAGAATGGATGGCGGATGGTCATTCGGCCCCCGCCAAGCCACACAGCAGCCGGAACGCCGCTGCCAGCGCACGACCTCCAATGGCGCCTGCTGCAGCAGCCAGCTGCCGGTCTTCACCAGCCACCTGCCGGTCAGCTTGGTCTGATCCTATCCTTGGGGCATGGCCTACCATTTAAATGAACTTATATAAATAACAAATAACATCACTTTGGGGGGATAAGCCACTCCAATTCATCAAGGTTCGGAGCTTAAGTTGGCAACTTGATGGCTTGCAAATCCAATGTCCAATCCCCAACTATCCTTGCTTGCCATGTTGCTTCAATGCCGGCATTGGTCCAAAGCACTCGTCGTCCATTTCCAACTTTGGAGGCATCCTCGAAGGTATCAACTGAGTCATGCACTTGCAGGTTCGAACAATCGTGTGCTAAAGTGTGAATTTGGAGAGCCTGCCTGAATCACAGAATTACGAATCATGAAAATAGGCAGAGTGCAAACCATCGTTGGAACCAGTGGTATGCTTTCATGACCTGAAGGTTTCACATGGTGGCGATATGGCACAACTGTTGGAACGAGCTGCTTCGCTGGATTCGCTTTCCGTGCCCTTCTCACGACCAGGCGAGGCCTCTTTTGATGATTGCCTCGGGGCTGGCTCTGCCATTGGGATCAGTAGCGCAACCAGGTGATCTCATGCGCCTTGTCCAATAAATTTAGCCCTGAAAACTGCATTCATGCGACTAGCATGACTTTCCTGAACCAGTGGATTCAGAATGATGTAGGGAAAATCATCAGAATTCCCTACTCATATATGTGCGGACATAATATATATATATATATATATATATATGTGTGTGTGTGTGTGGGTGTGTCTGTATGTATATATATACATATATATTTGTCCCCCTGTGTTTATCCAATGTTTCCACATTTTCCCCATGTCAATGACTACGTTTTTCAGCGCCAGGTACAGGAACTGGCCCTGGGCGTCATAGCGATCCCATCGGATGCCGCGGATCCTCTGGCCGTGCAGCCGCTGGAAGTTCTGACGCACCTCCTCCGCCAAGGCGCCTGGTGCGACTGGATGGCTCCATTGGTGAAGATCTGCTCATCATAATCCGGCAAAATGGTGATTCCATAAGGGGATCAACCAATTTTGGGGGGATTTAATGATTTAATGAGAAGATACTGGATGAATCCCCTCCCCCATTCATTTTTTGAGACACCTCCATTGTATGGCCGCAAAGAAACGTAAATCTCCTACTAAATCGTGGTTATTTTGGGCGGTTCTTTATTACGGGGGAGGGATTATAGCATGTATAAAACTGTAGAACTGATGCTAACACATAGTAATACATGGTGATGGTTACTATTTGTGGCAAGACATGGCAATACATGGCAATACATGGCAATACATGGCAACACTGGGTATGTTAATATTCTGTTTTGGACCAGTTTTCTCACCCCGCCATTCGGAAGCGGCGGACTGGGGGCGTGTTAATCCCAGGTACTGGGAGCCATGGCGCTCAGCTCGCTAAGACCTCAGCAAAGGTGAAGTGGCACACGCAGTAATCAACCACACCCAATCTTAACCATCACCAGAAAAGAAGGGGCATTAACCACCACAAACTGTTTAGGTTTTACCACATCAAAGTCTATGTTTGCTAGTTTCATCTAATTTCCAAGACTTTCGCATCGCTGGTTGAATCTTGGCGCAAAACTTCTGCATGAGTCAAGCTCCGGGCGCTTTTCAATGGCGGTGGACCTTGATGGGTAGAATGCCTGCCACGGGAAAAATGGTTCTCCCAGCGGCTGAAAAGCACCACCACCACAACCACCACAACTGGCTATAGGATACCCCAAATAGCATGCTTCTTTTAAGCCTGACTAAAATTTGTGGGCCACCATTCGTACCAGCATCCAAACATACCCAAAGTTACTTCACTGCGCCCATCAAAGGGTCACCGCACTGAAAGCGTTGATGCCTCCAATTTGAAGCGTTGGCCATCATCGGAAAAGAAAAACAAGCGCAGCTACAGTAACTACAAGGAAACTTCGGTGCATACATATGCGTATATCAAATATAATGTGGGTAAAACAAAGCCAGAAAACATCCCCAATTTCACCATTTTTATAGGTGGTATAAACCATTCCCAAATGGGAAGTTCATTATTGTTTTACCAACATTTATTACATATCCATGGCCGCCCCAAGACCTCGGTGCCCAGGTCCAGTGGCGCGTCCTGCGGAAGCGCCAATTTCACGGGGGGAACGCCCGTTAAAAGGACCTGAGATTTAACGTGAACTGCTTTGGATCTCGCAAATATATTTGGTTAGTATGTGTAAATGCATATATATATATATATGTGTGTGTGCATATATGTTACATACATACATACATACATACATACATACATACATACATACATACATACATACATACATACATACATACATACATACATACATACATACATAATATGATATTGAGTATCACCAATATCACTGGGCTTTACATATTGCTTTTATTGCTGTTATTGCTGTTGTGAATCGGGTTTTATAATCTCACACATATCTACAAATATGTCACAGTATATAATAGGATTGTACTTATATAATTGGTGGTTAACCACCTTTCATCTGGTTTCATCCCCTCAACTGGAGGAATGGATATGGATGAATGATGGAACCAATCTTTCCTCAAAGCAATGTGGTGGCCAAACTCTTGGGCAGTCATTTTCACAGCGTTGGCCTCTTGGTGCTTCAGCCCTTTAAAAAACACACACACACACATCTTTCGAGCTCACCTCACCATTTGAGGATCTTAGCGGATTAAATAAGATTAGCAGCTGTCTTCCTATGATCTTCTCATTATGGCATATCAACTTTTGGGCTGAAATCCGCCATGATTTCCACACCCGAGTCCCATGGCGAGCATTTTTTCCACTGCGCCGCTGGGTCTAGCCGAAGCCTCGCCATGTGGTGGACGTAGAGCCAGGGCGCTGCCAACTAGCAGCAACCTGCCACCGCGTGTTGCGGGAAGGGAAGGGGGATGGACATCTTGGAAAATGGTGGAAAAATTATGCCAGAAAAAACAAATCGAAGAATTGAGGTGTCACCGACTGTCACCAACATCCACCATGATCCTTATGCGTTCCGAGAGACCTCATCATACCTCATTTGCTCATTTGCCCATGTGAATGGAGGCCTGTTCCCGACAACATTTTGAACCCCCCCAGCCTCTGAGCATTTTTCATCATAGCGAGCTTTTGCCTCGTGTTCTGACATCTCTCTGAGTGAATTTGATCGATGATTCACCTGCATCCAGCTGTGGGGTCAGGGTTGCTGGGAGATGAAGCCAACTTTGGGGAAGGTTGTAGCCCCATCATCATGTTCTGGATTGAATCCTTTACATATGAAGTTTCGGACAACCCAACTAACGCCCAAACATGTCTCAAGGACCTACCGTGCCGAGCTTTCTCTAGGTCAAGTTGAAAATTACAATGCTTCCTCTGAAACAGTCCTGCGACATTGGAGCTTTTGTGGTTCCCCCCATTCGCTTGCGATCTTGCAAGACATTCATCTGTTATGAATAATGTATTCTATGCGTATATCATTCCATTGTATACTGTACATATACATAAATAAACGTGTGTATATATATATATATATTATATATTTATATATATATATATATATATCATAGATCTTTGAATTCATTGAATTCCATGAAAAATCATGAGTCATCTTCCCTTTCAGCCCAACTCCCTCTACCCGCCTTTTTAAAAGCGTCCAGGATCACCTTCCGCGCTGGCCTTTGGAGGTGCCCCGCCGTGCGGTTCATCGCCGAGGCTGCCAGGTCAAAGACCTCCTTGTCCTTGGGGGCCAGGGCGAGGGCTGGGGAATGACGAAGGTTTTTGATGGTTTTTGGGGGATTTAAAAAAATGGGAAGACCTATGGTCACCTGAAAAAAGCATGGTTTAGATTTTTGTTGGGTGATTTTTTTGATGCGAACAATTGTTTTGTTTCGTGCCACTTTGGGAGATTTGGTGACAAGTTTGGGATACTTTGGATTGATTTCGGGAATGTCCGGGAAACTAGGGCCAATACAAATTCAATAATGGTCAATATCTAAATCTACCTAAATCTAAGTACAGGGGAGCAGCGCCTCGTTTTACCTGAGACCAACCTCTGCTGTCCCTACGACCTCCCTGCGAAAGCTCCGATGGGTGTGGGAAATTGTTCATTGAAGGTATACCCAGGCACGAAAGGCACAAAGGGGCAAAAGCAGCATCCAGTAGGAGAATGCTCCTTTTCTTGTTTCAATAACTTTGAGTTCAAGATTGTGGATCTCCAAATGCCTGTCCGTCAAAGTGCAAACAACTCAACTACATGAGCATGGTGAATCGCAGTGGATGATCCACCTGATCACAATGGTGCAATGATCCCAACAAACCAACAGCGCCATGTCCATCCTGACCAGCACCAGCCCAGGTTGCAAAGGCTATGGCCAGAATATTATGAAGGCCCATGCTCCCATTAAACCTATTCAAACTGCCACCAAATAAATGTGGTAAATCCATGTATGCCTTTCATTCGTATCATTTCTGGACTGACATTTCCCCAGACTGGTTGGATGGTCAAGGGTCGTAGGCATTCACAGCTGCGAGGCCGCTCAGCACACCTCCAACATCATCAGCCTTCAGCTGAACATAGCTGCGAAGGTGCACCTCACAGTGAAACTTGGAAAAGATGTGAACTCTTTTTTGGTGGGAGAAAAAAGCCGCTCACATCAGAATCATCAGGTCTACGGTCCACTATAATTTGTAAGGGCTACCATCTATAGCTACAAACATAGGAAAACTGTTTTGGGGACCTAACAATAGTGAACTATGGGTCTATATGACTCCAGGGTTGAAGTTGGGCTAGTGCTCCTTCCTGGCAAATTGATGGACTGCTAGATGGATAGCAGTAGAAAATTATGATTCATGTAGATCATCGACTCCTCCTTCACCCATCCCATAAGAGTCAGAATATGTTTCAACAAGATTGCGGAAAAAAAACACCAAAAAATTGGGCCTTGACCGCAGCGATGATATCTGCGAAGCTTTGGGAATCGAAATACTTCACGCGCGCACAGGCTTGACAAACCTGTGACAGCTCAGCCATGGGCAAGCGCAGGATTCTCCCACGCTGACGCTGCCAGGACCTCGTTGAAATACCCCCTGAGAGCCGGCCGTTGAAAGACACCTAGAAAATACGAAGAAAATACAAATTATTGGGAATCATCATCCCATTTCATCCCATTTCTATGGTTTTTTTTTTGTGTTTTTAATAGAAAAAAACAATTGAAACCACCAGCCAGTTGTTGACTACCCCCACTCTTTCTGCAACCTTGCCATCGAGATGCTGCCCCATCATTGACATGCCCTTCAGCAATTTCACCCCCCATATTGATAGATGGTTGACCAACATTTGTCCAATACAAGGTGGGACTTCCCCTTGCCGAGAGGAATTCCCGGAGGGTAGGCATGACCTTATCTTCTACAAGTTGGGATTGTCCATTGCCATGTTAACATTAGAGGGTGGATACACCATGACATATCTAGGGAAATTGCAATGATTCAACAAAATCATGTTAAAGATTTCTGACATCAACCATCCATTCCAGTGACGTCACAACCTGAGGTCGAATAAACATTCACCCGCAACTGGGTGCCTTTTTTTCCTGCCAGGTTACTCCATGAGGCGCATCATCTGCCCCAGGGATTGAACTTCTGCAGCGCAGCTGGGAACCAACTGGGCTGGCTCCTCACAGTTCCGGTGGCGCACCAGTGAACCAAAGGAGCGGGGTCCCAACAATAGTGAAGAGCCAGTGAGAAACTATATGAAATTAGAACAGGTAGATCCCCATGTTAGTAAATAGGAGGGCCGTGAACTCTAAGTTGACATCAGACCGAACTGCAGGTTCCTTTGCTGTCATTGATTTGGTTCTTTGTTTCACGGCTTTTCACTAATGCATGGCACTGTAGTGCCCCAAGAAAAAATCTCGGAAAATGTCTGGAAGCTGCATGGGTGAAAATTGATGGCCCCAGATGAAGGGCTCTCCTGCATCGTGCCTTGCATGGGTTTGTCAAGTTCGCAAACTCCCACAGCTTGAAAACAGTCATTTTCGCGACGCAAGCGCTGTATTTTTTGAGAATCGTTGAGAATCTCCATCTATCTAACATTGGCTTTGAACATCTTTGAACTTTTAACCTTCCCGCATTAAATGGTTTGATAGTAAAAGGATGTTAAAGGACCATGTTGATGACAGGCCACCCCACATCTTGCGCACGCTCCTCCGAGTCGCTTGTTTCCCTTCTCCGCTCCTCAACGTCACTGTCCTCCTTCCTGAAACAGACAGCTGCCACCAGTGATGTCTGGCCTAGAGCAGGGTAGTACCCAGATCATCTGTGCATGGCATCTGCGTATAGTCACAGTGTGTATAAATCACACATATACACATACATTTATTGATTTCAGTATTCATATCTGTGTGCAAAAGATTACCAAATATGTGTATGTATATGCATGCATGCATGAATGCATGGATGAATGCATGCATGTTTGTTTGTTTGTTTGTTTGTTTTGTTTTGTTTTGTTTTGTTTTGTTTTGTTTGCTTGCTTGCTTGCTTGCTTGCTTGCTTGCTTGTTTGTTTGTTTGTTTGTTTTGTTTGTTTTGTTTTGTTTTGTTTTGTTTTGTTTGTTTGTTCGTTTGTTCGTTTGTTTGTTTGTTTGTGTCTGTATGTCTGTATGTCTGTATGTCTGTATGTCTGTCCTGTATGTATGTATTCATGCATGTATGCATGCATGCATGTATGTACGTATGTATGTATGTATGTATGTATGTGTGTATGTATGTATGTAATGTATGTATGTATGTATGTATGTATGTATGTATGTATGTATGTATGTATGTATGTATGTATGTATGTATGTATGTATGTATGTATGTATGTATGTACTGTACGTATGTACGCATGTACGTATGTACGCATGCACGTATGTAAGTATGCTCGTATGTACGTACATTATCGTACATTTACACGTATGTGCGTGTGTATGTGTGTGTGTGCCCACCTACATTTGCCTCAAAACAATGGAAAATGTTAAAAACCCACATCCGGATCGTAATTGTTGGTCTAGGCTGATTCATGGCCACGAATCTTCAAAGTCCTCCAAAAATATCCCAAAACTCAGGGTAGGGCTGGCTGCCCTGATTTCGTAGCTATTCTTCAAATGCAGGACCCAAAAGGGTGGACCATGGTGGACCATGGTAAATGCATTAACAAAACAAGATAAGGCAAGCCTGCTAGATTGCTTCCTCTCTTCTTTTGGAGGTGCTTCCTCCTGCTGCTCTTCGTCACTGTTGTCCGAAGCTTCATCATCTGAGTCCATCCAAGCAAATTCTTTCTTCCCTCGGTGAAAGCCGAGAAGGTCATGGCATGGCAATCCCTCACCATGGAAGAGCAAAGCTGGGCAATGTTTCCTTTGGATTCCTTTGGAATCTTCTCTGCTCCATGGGGCAGGTTGCCATGCCAGCTGTTTGCACTTGTCAATGCCAAGGGTCTGCGTTTCACCTTTCCAGCCTCGGGCGCTGCATCTTCTTCGTCACGAGCGCGGCTCGCACGGCCAACGGCATCCTCAACCATGAAGACCACGAATGGGTTCACAGGGGATGCCAAACATATCCAAACATAATCCCTTCGCTCTGACATTCTATTCATTATATAATTCCCGATGACTAGGTCCAATACTAAATTAACCTCGGGTTCTGATGGGTTGTGATTGTGCAATTTTGTTGGGAAGGAACTGGCCACCATATGCCCTTACTGACAACATCGGACCCCCCTGACCTCCTGTTCCGGAGAAGCACAACGAGGTGGCACTTTCACCTGCTGGGGGTATGGATGTGTCTCTAAATTGGCGACCCCCAAACCATGGGATTCCCTGCTCAAAATGATCAAAAATGACTAAGTAACTTAAGATAACTCAAGTGAAGTATACTGTATACTAAGCTAAGTTTCGTGGTCTTGAGGGTCCTCAATTTCAAATCAGGATCCTCCATGAGGATTTATAGAAGATCAGATGACATCCAGGCTCAGGTGACCCAGAAAATCCAGACGTCATCAGGCGTCAAACATCCCCTGGCTCCAACCTCTGTACTTTGCTTTGACATCTTCAAGTCAAAGGGGCATCAAGCGCATGCCATCCTATACAGGAAGTCTGGGCAAATCTGACCTGTTCAGGCTGGGTCCCGAAGGCAAATCTCTGCAAATGCTTTGTGGGTTGTGGCTTGCTGGCATTCTGTTTGCAATTTTTGTGTACAGCTTGGCAAAGCCACTTGTAAGCTGCGAACAAGCTAGGTGTTTGCTAGATGTGATGTGAGCTCATGTTTTGCTGAGACATTCAACATGGCTGAGACATTCAACATGCTCCAACATGTTCAACTCGACTCAGGCGTTTGAACCAATAGCAGCATCAGTGGGGCCGCAAATGCATCGATATTCCGTCCAAAGGCAGACCCCCTAAAGGATCTACTGTAAAGGGAATGGCCTGATCATGTCGATGCCACCACCCTTTGAGAATCCAGCAAGACAGCCCCCCGGCCCTGCTGCCATGTCTGTTCCTCTTCTTTTTTCGCACTTGTGACTTGACAGCCAGAAAATTGAGTGAATCAATCATCAAATCACGATCGGTACAGCACATGCTCCTGAAATCTGTTCTCTTTCAGCAAGCTGCCATCACCAGCCCTCAAGTACTTGTCCAGGAAGGCCAGGGCATAGCTATTGATGATCTCATGTTGCTTTGCGATTTCCAAAGCTTGGTACGTTTCCTCGGGCTTGGTGAGACTCTTGCTTTCACCAATGCCATTCCCATAGGACGGGTTGTACAGCTCGCAGCTGGTGAAGCTGCAATGGCCACCCAGTTTGATCTCCAACAAAAAACTAGAGCCTTCGGGTTTCCTGAATGTGAGAAAGCCACGGGATGATCATGGATGATCAATATTGATCAATGACATTTACACTCCCAATAGTTGAATACGGAACCAGAAATTGTCATGTTTAGTAATAGCATGTTCAACTTCCAAACCCACCGCTGAGAGCTTCTGCATCATTCTTAAGAGAACATGGTGCATCAGAGGTCTCACCAAGATCCACAAAAAATGAGCAAAACTTTAAAACATCACCAACAGAAGGGTATTTTTAAAAAATAGCAAAACATCAACAACAAAAGGGTATAAAATGGTATAAACTTACCAGCAAATGAGAGAGATCAGAGAGAATTGCCTGCATGCTTCAACGCCTTCAGCACCCAAGACGTAGTCCTCACTTCCAATCATCATCATGATGGGGGTTTCCATATTGCGTCGCTCCTTGATGAGTCTTCCACCAGCTGACATCAATGACGGGCACCTCATTTGCACCATGTCACGGAAACGAAGTTTCAGGTCTTGAAATCTTGGGATACACAAAAGCCGACAAACAATCTGGACGCTCTTCCTCAGGCAGGATGATATGAAGAATGCGGCATTTCACATGGGAGACATGACCAAACGTGCATGATGACTTAACTTCTGTGCAACTTGGTTCTCCTCTGCAGTTTGCAGAAATCCCCATGCCGAAGGAGACACTGGGACCTACAGCCCGGGCACATCATAATGGCCGCTTTCACTCGCGGGTCACTCTCTTCCAAGCACGCTGCAGTGGTCCAACCACCAAAGGACATGCCAGTGAGAGCAGTGAGATTCACATTGACACGGCCCGCAAAACGGCTGTCCTGCAGAAAACCCGCGACGTGTACGTGGGTGGTTTTTTTTAGGTGCCGTTCATCCAAGCATTTCCATGCACGACAGCCACCAGTACTTCTCTAAGGGAGATTGTTCTCCGAATCCCATATCCTACAGCAGGCTCGCAGCCCCACAGCCGCCCATCCCATCTCGTCATCCCATTTCGATCATCCCAAGTATCCTGACCACCCGCCAGCTTCGACATGGCGTCCAGCAGAAACATGACATCCTTAGGTCGGTCGGCCTCCATTTGGGACCGCTCACTCCGAGCTCCTCCGGGCTTGATCACTCGACCGTTCACCTGGGTATATCTCGCACTGCCAGGGTGGTCACAGGCCATCACCACAAAGCCCTGAGAGGCCAAAAACTCAGTGAAGAAGATGTAGCTGGCGCGGTATGCCCCAGAACCATGAGAGAAAATCACTAAAGGCCATCCAGTTTTGGTGTCAGGATCTCTGATCCGCGCATCTCGCACTGCTTCATTTGGCCAGGTTTTGTCCAGTTCCTTGATGGTCAAATCATTTCGGTATCCTCCAATGGCATCCTTTTCTTCAGCTTCTTGGATGCTTCCAGGAATGGTTCCACGGCCCAGAAATTCCGAGAAGCGATTCCGGGGCAAATCTCTGGCTTCATCACCAGCAGGATACCAAATCTCCTTCACAGTGAACTGAGAGGTGCAAAAATATGTGAAGGTCATTTCGGGTCATAGTCCCATTCTTTGGACAAGAATGCGACGAAGAATCAGGAGCATCTCAGTTTCGAAACAATAATGATACATAATGAATCATAATGAGACGTAAATCGGGATTATATATTCCATTATATTCCTATGAAAGCCTATGCCCCACCAAAAAATGATTAAATAATTGGTGGGCTAGTGGCAATTGATGGCAATTGACCAAAAAAAAACATGAAACCGGTAAACCGGCAACGAGTCTCTGTCTGCAAGCTTCTGGGGCCTGACTCTGGATCCTTTCTTGTTAGGTCATCCAGCTGCAGTGGTGTCACCCCTACCGGAAAGGGCCCTGGTGGCAGCCCCGTGACACGCGACACAGAGGACATGGCCATGGCACGTGGTGTCGCACCGCGCAGGTGCAGCAAGCGTAAGGAGAAGGCAGTGCAGAGCAGAGTTCTCAGACCTGGGCGTCCCATGCTCCGAGCTGCAGGGGTCTACCTGTCCTGTTTGAGAAAAGGCGTCAGCAAAATCTTTCTGAAGTTCCGGGAGCCCCCCTTTTCATCCACTGGGCACCAGTTGCCTGCACCACGGTTTTTGCTAAGTTTGCAGAAGGGCTCTGGGTCCCCAGGTTTCATGCATATGTATCAGGTGTTTTTTTCTTATTCCTGTGACACGTGTCTTTGATTGGGCCAGCAGCGACTGATTTCCATTGATTTCCCCAGAATTCCCCAGACCAGGTCCTGAAAGGCTGAGACGAAGGCTCCTTCCACAGAACCTCAGTCCCAAAGGGTGGATCTCACTGGTCTTCACCGACTTCAGACATAGAGCCTCAAAACATCTCAAAACAAGACAAAAGGGATTAGTCCAAATGGTAGAATGGATGTGATGTGCCCTGCTTTACAACCGGTAGTTGCGAGACTGCTCACTGCCTTCCCTTTCTGTTCGGGTAGCAACCAAGGCATCAGACTTCCCAACCCTTCTATTTCATCGCGGATTATTTTGGCACTGGCTCCTGGCGTGCACTGGGCATCTGGGGAGCCCCGCAGTGGAACATCTGGTCAAAAAGGAGGAGGCCAAACCTCAAACGAGCCCAGTTCCATCACAGTGCATGAAGGCATCAATAAAGATTAAGAAGTTTCAACTATGTTCTGAGTGATCTTGGGCCTAGGGCAAATCGCGCAGAACTGCGCCCTCACAGTGGATACCGCATTGGAAGTTCCCGCCATCACCCAGGTAGTGCTGCATGGCCAGTTCTTCCACTGTCAGCTCTTCCAGGCGAAATCCTCAGTCGCGGCTGCGCCATAAATGGGTCAAAATTTTGAGGCACCTCTGGGTAACGAATTTGAGTGCCCGAAGCATGAGCTGAACTTCAGTACTTGGGGATGTTTACTGCCCCAATTCTCCAGGCATTTCGATCTATACGGCCAGCCAAGTCATGTCAAGTCATCCCTACTCAGCATCAAAGTGCCACCAGCTGTCACAAGCCACAGCCCAAGCGGCCATCAAACATCCTGCGCCGCCCCGGGCCGATGCCGTTGCTTTCAGCAGGTGCCACTTGTGGCAGTCCCAGCTTCGTTGCCGTAAGGTTCCGAATAGGTCCTGGTCGACGTTACGGTCCACTGATAGGATTGGTCCACAGTTGGTGGTTGTGACATGTTGTAACTCCTTGAAAATATTGGTCAAGTCATCATTTCAAGCTACCTGAGAAGGAAGGGATAGCGGAGGGTGAGACGGAGAAGGTGAAAGAGGGACAGGCGGGTTTTTCCTTGGGCGGGCGAAGGCTGCGAAAAAACGGAACCTTTTCCTACTCTCATGCCGCCTTGCACCATCCCAAAAAGGCGGACCCAGGGGAATCGAAGCTGTAGCATCAACGATTTGGCCTCTAGTACATAAGCCTAAACACGATCCCCCACCACCCCTCTCCCCAAGGAGTTCCCACGGCACAGTGCCCCACTTCTCACTTCGTTCGAATGGGACAACTTAGCCGAGTTTGTTGGATATGTTGGCATGAACAACATTTGAATCCAGCGGCCAGTTGACCTTTGCGGAAGATACTCCCTCTCTCTTGCTCCCCTTGCCGCTTGTCCTGCTGCCTAATCAATGTTCGCATATGTCCGCAATTCAGTTGGGAGTAAGACAACCCGGACAACCCCATTTGATAATCCCATTTGTATAACTTATTGGACTTCCCTAACCCTTGGGAAAAAATTGCCTCTCAACGATGGTTTCCAACCAATTCCCAACTGTTGCCAGTGGGGTTGTCCCAAGATTAGATGCACACCCCGAAGTCGTGACTCCGTATGATGGGAAAATAATGCGAATCCCGTTGGTTTTTCCCAGTTCTCCATGCCGAACCCAAATCCCAACTTGGCCGTGCAGTTGAACAATGGTTATAGTTGTAGCTTTATACGGTATAAAACTATGGCAATAACATGTAAACCCCCAGAAGTTGGGAGATAAACCCTACAACTATACTGAACTATCTCCAAGTACACCATCTTACAACTACGGAACTTCTCTATTTTTTTCTCCACTGCATCAGAATGTCGATGTTGCAGAAGTTTCATTCTTTTTTATTTCCTTTGATACTATTTGATACCTATTACTAATTTATGTTAATTATACACACACACACATCTGCAACTGGAACTGCACCCCAGGGGCGGCCCCGCTCCTGTGGCATTCTCCTCTTCTTCGATGAGGCGACTGACCAGCTCAGAGAGCCACTTGCCATCACCCTCAGACTCCCAGCTGAGAGATTTACTGTTTCAAGGGAACCACCCACGTTAGGTTCAGGAAAGACGGTGATAAAGGATCACATTCAAGATTCAAGAGCAAGACATCATGTAACATCATGTCAAAATGTTGGTCAGCCTTCGAAAGTATACAGAATGAACGTTTTTTGAGTGCAGTTTCTCTTGTTCTACATGCCTCAACATAGTTCAACATGGTTCAACATGGTTCAATCACTGAACGTCACAAGAAAACGGTATCACTTTGAATCAACTTCACATGCTGGTCAAGGAGCATCTGCCTGCGCGGCCTTCACACGGATGCCAGGACGAAGATTTGAACAAATAGAGGTGTCAAAATTAGATCTGACAGTAACAACTACAGGCATATGGGTTTCTGTCTGCATCATCCTCATCCTTATCTACATCAACCTCGTCCTCATCCACGTCATACACATCATCCTCATTAATTACCCGCATCATCCACATCATCCGCATCATCCGGATCATCCCTACTATCCACATCATCCATGCCATGCCATCATTATCCTTGTAATTATAGTTTCATTGCTTCTTGCGACTGTCATCCCCATGTTTTTGTTGGGTGCCTCCACTGTATCTTATCTCATTTTATGGTTGCTTTATGTTGTCTTCCTCCTATCCTCACATAGTGTCGCCTCAGAGCATCCCTACCTGGTTTTTAAAGCACCTTAAGGTGATGTATTTACAAAATTCCCCTGAGATCACCATCTCTGCCGCTTCAGCCCCTTTGTTTCTCCGGAAATCCTCCAGTTCCCGTGGTACCAGCGCTGTCCTCGCCTGGGTCTTTTGCAGCCGCAGCCTCCAGGCAGTTTTGGCCTTGGCCTTGCCTTGCTGCGCTGCCTTGGCCAAGGTGCGACATCTCCTGGCCAGGTCCCAGCCTCGCAGTCACAGAAAATTTGGGAAATTTAGAGGAAAATCATGAAACAATCATGGAAAAATCATGAAATCTTTAGGAAAAGTGAAGGATGAGGGGGGGAAAAATCCATGAATCAAAATGGAAAGGTCGCCAATCATACTGATCTGCTGAACGGAAGATACTCCTTGTACTTGATACAACCCAGCATGTCCAGATCCTAAGATTGCAAGATAATTATTGAAAATTTGAAATGGGATGGAGCAAAAGCCAAAATAAACTTGTTTGAAATTGTGAGCTTTCCCATGCCAAGCATATGCACTCCGTGCATCCGCGTTGCGGGCATCGCGTGGCAAAGGCCCGAAATTATCCTCCTTGTTGGACTCATCATTCACCTGCAAAAAGCTCTCAACTTCTGTGCCTAACTTCCAGTGGCACCGACGACAGGGGTATATTTGCAGATCCATCACTGACTGGATACCGCCATTTTTGGGGGTGAGACATCAAACCACCTGCGGTGAAACCATTGCGTGGTCCCGTACCTCCTGGGAAGAAGCCATCTCGCTGGTCAGGTCCACCGTGGCAGGAGGTCTTGCCTTAGCTTGCCACAGGTAGGCCTGCCGTGGAGCTTAGTCCAGACCTCTCTGGCTCCGCAATACATGGAGAATGGAGATTGCTGCAAAGATTATAAATTCATATAAATTCTATGTGGATGACCAGGGTTTGTTTGGACTCTTCGTAAAAATTCCTGGCAGCCTTCCTACCACAGCCCACTAATCATTTCACCAATGTCAGGGTTGGAGCCCAGCTGCCATGTCCATGCCCTCCGCAAGGCCCTGGGCCGCGATCTCCAAAGCCACAGCAACACCTTTGGTTCTTGACACTTCTTTGGCCAATTCCTGGGCTCCAAGGGGCGAATTCCCTTATAAAGATCCTTTTCGTACTTTGAATTACCCAGAAAGGACTTTCTTTTCTAGCCGAGCAGTTTTGATGTTCATCGCGTTTCAATGTGTATATTTCACCAAATATCTACCCAGCCTGCCAAAGCCCCAGGTTTCTTCGGTTCCCTCCCAGATTTCCCGAGGCTCAGCATACCACCGGCCACGCTTGGAAGTGCAGAGCTTGGTGCTGAGTAGCAGCTCCAGCCGCCGGATTTTGGCACTTTGAAGTTCTGGATCATGACCTTAGCAGCTGATTCTTCCCGGCGCGATTCATAGTAGCAATATAGTGGCAATCAGTAAGACATAGCAAGAGACTGTCAGAAAGAATCCGTATGTCGAAGTATGGCGCTATGGATGCTATGGCGAAGTTTGTCATTCAAGTTCCAATCCATGCACAGTGGCCCTCTGTCCTGAGGAACTGGCCCACAGCAGGAGAATTTGTCACTGCATGGTGGAGTGCCTGGACAGTCAAGAACAGGATGTTCCAGAATGCAGACTGTTGCAGACGTGTGGTTTGATGGGATAATTTTCTGGGATCATTTTCTGGGATAATTTTCTGGATGATGATGGGATCCTTTTCTGGGATAATTTTCCGGGATCATTTTCTGGGATCATTTTCTGGGACAATGATGGGATAATTTTCTGGGATAATAATGGGATATCATGGGCACATCACAGAACTCAGGGACACGCTCAGCCTCGCCTCGGCATAGCACCAGGCCGCTGTAAATCGGCGACGGAAGGGATCCCGCAACTTGGCTGCCTGGAAACAGAGCAGATCATGGGAAATCACTTCCATCTACCACCTGAAATGGAATCTTCCAGGAGTTTTCTTTCCTTCTTCGGCTTCATGTTTGATTCATCCTTTACCTCCAGTGCTCCATTTTGCACACAGCAGCTGCTTTGCCTCAAAGTCATTGGCCACGGATGAGGCTTGCCGCAAGCCTTCCTCAGCCACGCTGGCATCACTCTCCGCACTCTCCAAGCTGTGTCGCTGGAAGTCCTGGAGGGGCTGATGAGCTGAAAATGAATGGGATCGCCAGGAGGTGGGATACACGTACGGTTTCTGTGATTCATGATTAATTAATATTAATTAACGTATGTAATCACTTGTTCTAATCGAATCATACATCTTCAATCATCAATATGTTTTTCCATCTGGATCCATCTAAAGCAAATACCGTACCACCAGATCCAGCAGGGAAAAAAACGAAATGTTGTACAGATGTGGGAAACCCGGCACCAGCAACCACTGGCAGGTGACCACCCACTGCTTCAAGGAAGCGATGCCTCCCCAGCTACCATCGCGCGCGCTGCCAGAAAGTTGTCCAGGGACTTGCGATCTGCGAACAGCGGCCGTGCCTCCTCCGGCCAGGTCTGACTGTAACCGGCTCAGTGTGAGGTTCGGGTTTGGACTCATGTTACATGATGTACCGTGTTATGAGATCCTACAAGCGGCGGGTTTAAGTCACATCATGCGGGGTCAAGTCACATCATCCCGTTGGAAACGCTGGTTTTGCAAAAAGTCACACTACAGGGAAAAAGTCACATCTCATATAAGGCGACTTTTTCCCACATGAGACGACTTAACCCTACCCCCTAGTATGACTGAGTGTGCGCGATGCCTCACAAGCCTCAAATACTTTCAAATGCTAGATCCATTGAATCTATTTGAATCAACAGTGTTTTCTTTGCTTTCTGGGATGTACGATGATGATCGATGATGATCGATGATGATCGATGATGATCGATGATGGGCCTGGAAGGAAAACTCTGGCCACTTCGTGGTGAAGAGCACGAAGGAAACCTCTGCTGCTCCGCAACTTTCGCTGCGAAAGAGCTCTCCCAGCAGCACCAAGGCGCGACGACCCCAGGAATCGGCACAGCACAACCAGCGCCCAAGGCGCAAGGCTTGGGAGACCAGTGCCTGGCGGCGACGTTGTCACTGATCCTCAAATATCCTCAACAGCCTATACAATTTAAATCAATCTATACAATTTAACACACATTCGTCATATGGTTACATAGTCACATAGTCCTACCATTCTGGAACTCTCTCATTGCATTTTGCTACGTTCAATTTCCTTTCAAGAAATCTGGATCAAATGAATAGTCTCCGAAACAGATGATTCGTGATGATTCACACCCGCCACAGATTTCAGCCTCCACGGCTTCGTACGGTTTCTGCTTGGTCTGCAGCAGGCGTTGCTTCGTGGCCGCCGCGCAGACGCTCTCCACCAGGCGGCCTTTGCCCCGCTGGGACTTGGCTTCGGTGCCAAGGCCCCGCCCCATGCGCCGGAGCTCGGCAACAGGTAAGGCACTCAACAGCAGTTTGCCGTAGTTGTCCTCGGGGAAAATGCTTGGGGAATGTTCTTCATACTGAATATGACTGGATGCAAATGATGCAAATGGCTGGCAATTTTTGGCCATTCTATGATGTTTGAAGATGTTTGAAGGGATTTGGCTCACAGGAAACCATGGAGGACTATGGATTCCCATGGGTTTATATTATGGCTATGGGTTCTGCATGTTTGCCCTCCACAGTGCAAAGGGGTCCCAAATGGTCCCGACATCATCTGACGGCTGACCTCCTGGCAGTTGGGCTGCGATAGCGCTCGCTGCAACAGACTCCCAGCAGTTTCAGCAGCAGAGTCCAGTAGCCATGGCCCTTGGTCACCAGGGCCTGCTGGGCCTGCAGCTGATTCTGCTGGTCCTGCAGCGCCCTTCAAAGTGTCTAGCAAAGGGCCCCACTCCCCGTCCTTAGTTTCAAGACATGCTCAAGTAGAGTTGCCATGAGTTGCCAAGCTCTCCAGAAATCACACTCAAATCTATAGACTCTATAGATACTTACATGAACATGTGGCACACCTTCAAGCTCGATGCTTCCACCATTGTTCCACCGGCTGAAATCCACCCAGACTCGCCCGATGTCCACTGCCCCAGCGTAGGACTTGCCAGTTCAGCCGCAGCTTCTTTGGCCGCAGCCTCACCCAGCTCTTTGTACCTGGCAGCCACAACTTCGGTTTGCGACGCACTCCAAAATGAGGTGATCCAAAACAACGACTGAAAGAAACCAAAAACAACTACTTATGTTCTTATACGTGTAACGTGTGTATGTGTGTATATATATATATATATATATATACGTGTGTGTGTGTACATGTAGAATGTTGATACATATATACAATTTGTACACATTCCCAACAATGCCACAATTGCCATAGCTCTTCTTACCACTTCAAATTTGCAAAGTTGTTCCCACAGCCCACCTGGCCCCAAGTCCTTGATAGGACACCCACTGCGGCCATTTCCGCGAGAGAAGCCGAGCGTAGAGCTGCTGTGCTGGCAGTGACAAGCTCCTTAGGCGACCCAGCATTGCATCCCAGGAATCGAAAGTGGTTTCTAACCCCTATATGACTGGGGATATCCATGGATATCCCATATAATTACTCATACACATATATAATTCAATATAAACCAGTAACTGTTTTTTTTCCATGGGGCTCAGTAGATTCCAGTTGGGTTCAGACACCCTCATGTACATAAGACGTGGCCAGACCTCTGGAAAAACCCGGAGAAACTGCTCCTTGAAAGCTTGCCAGTATCCGATCACATTTTTTCAGGGCGCATATGAAGACGTCAAATCAGATGGTGTCATGATCCAAGTTGTATCCTCATCAACTGTGTATGGGTCAAAACTAGGAACCCCCAAAATTGGATAGGTGACACCAAAATGGGTTTGTCTGAAAACAGGGGACCCCCTCCTTCCAATGGAAAATCATGTTCTCAGCGAAATATCATGAAATATCCATCTTGGTTATTTTTGGGGAAATGATACCCGATCGTTGGATGAACCCAGACAACATGTTTGGCCACCATCATATCATTAAATCTTATTACATCCCATTGAATCCCCATTATGTAACTGTTGGTTAAATCACATTTGAAATTCCCCATGTTCCAATCCAGTTTTTGCCCAAGTCGCTCAAAGGCCCGCAACGCCTGCAGCTCCTCAAGGTGTAGCAGGTGTCCATAGCGTCGCAGCGAGGCAGTCACCACGCGGCGCCTCAGTATACATATCGGCATCTTATATTGATTGAATGTGATTCTGTGCATGTGTTCGCCAATGTGTATTTACAGTATGCATATGGATATTACGTGCATTTGTGTGTGTGTGTGCGTGTGCGTGGGGTAAATGCGCACACTGTCAAGGGCAAGATATCAGCCTCCCTGCAGTCTCCTGCCGCGAGGGAACTATCCCCAACCATCTGCCACCCTGCTGATCAAAAGCCAAGCAACAGGTCCCGCCTCAGAGAACAGTCACTGGGAGTCATGGGGAGTGCCTAGTGCCCTGTCCCGCCTCCATTCATCAATAGTGAAACGCAATGAAACATGTCCTTTCCACATGTCCTTTCCAACCTTTCCAGTGGATGGCTGGAGGATTCCCAGCTTGGCAACGGCCAAGGCCTCCAAGCCACAAGGTGTATCCCACGAATCTCTCGGCCGGCTCGGAGGCGTCAGTCCCGTCGCTCCCTTCGGGCGCGGGCGGAGCATCTGGAGCCTCTGGAGCCTCTGGAGCCGCTGGAGCCGCTGGGGGCTCCGAAACCTCCGGGATCAGACACCGCGACACCTTTGCAGCGAAGGCCAGCCTCAGCTAAGTCCATAGTGGCTTACAAGATGGTACGAGATCTTTGTAAAACTCGGTTAAAATGCGAGTGAAGAAAACATCTGGCAGAAGCCATCCACCACAAGCTGTGTCCCCAGCAAAGTCTGTCGCCGCTTCGGAGGCCCCTGCAGTCACAAAATTCCAACACATCCTTTTTGCTGCATCCTTCTTCAAGACAGCTGTACAACATCTATAGATATATATATATATAATCATATATATGTAATCATTCATACATACAAAAATCATATATATATATATGTGTGTGTGTGTGTACACTAACAATATACATACATACGAGTATATATATATATATATACGTGTGTATGTATGTATGTATGTATGTATGTATGTATGTATGTATGTATGTATGTATGTATGTATGTATGTATGTATGTATGTATGTGTATATATATATATATACATACATACATGTGATTACATGTGTGTGTGTGTACATGTGCGTGTGTATGTGGAAACAAGCAAAGAATCAATGAATCACAGAAGACAAAGAAAAGGACTCCCATCCCTCCAGAACCGTCATGATACATGGAAGAACCCAATGCTCCAGGCCTCTCCCTTTGAGCTTTCCAAATTGACATCTTTGGCCTCTCGGAGCCGCTTCTTGGGAGGCTGGCCTGCCGCTCGAATCGTCGAGCGCATGTCCCCACAGTTCCATGTGCAGTAGCTTGGAGAGAAGGGAATTCCATGGAATTGCTTGATCAAAAAAATTGGGATATCAAGTCTTGACCCCAAGTCCTCCTGCCTTCCTCATCGGAGTCAGCAACATACCCCAAGTGAAAGGCCATGCGCGGTCTCCAGTCTCCAAGGCCATGGGCAGTATAAGCTTAGCAGGTAGTTGACCAGAAATCATGTCTTTTAGTGCCAGTAAAGTATGAAACGGGGCTCCTTTCTATCTTCCCTACAACCAATCTGGGACCTGTCCCGGCCGACTTTGCATTGATAGGCTACATGTATTCTGGATAGCTCTAGACCAACTCCTCGTCTTCATGGTGCGGCTAGCTCATGGCCGTAGTGCATGAATGATGTTCTCGATTGCGCGATGTCAATTGAAAGAAGGAAGATCAAAAATGCCTTGATGGCGATGCAGCCAAACAAAGAATGCGGTGCGGCTGGCAATTAAGTGATCAATATATACATGATTCCAACGAGGGATGTACTAGTAGCCATCTAGCAGTTAGCATGTCCACATGTTTATCGTTTCAATTCAGAACTGAAGGGATGCAAATCAGCAGTGTGTGCGCGCGCGCCTGGAACTACTTCAGATGACTTCACATGATTTCAACTGCCAAAGAACAAACCCTAAGTGCGATCTTCCAATCCCTGCTGCTGGGTGCTGTGCCCAGGAGGATTTGCAGGGCTTTTCAGGATCGCAGAAGCGCGCCTGCGCAGCATTTGAGCTCTGCTGGGCATGGTCAGCCTGGCACCCTGGTTTTCGAGATGGCAAAGGGATTTGCGGGTTGTTGATCCTCTGCTAGTGGATTCTGTGGTAAATTATGTGATAAATCGTGGTAATTCCATCTAACCAGAGAGGCGCTGAAAATCCATATGTGGCATTCCATCCAGTGAACATGCATCCCCCCCTATCTTTGGTATCAGCCAGTATCATGGGTGAAAACACCCATCCCCGCAACCACAAGGGCCCAAGGGCCAACTTTGCCTGATACTGCTGAGCCAGAAGCTTGATCAAGGCTCGCTCCCCGTGTTCAAAGTAGAAAGAGGTCCAGCCTTCGATGAGGAAAATGATAAACAGGGGGATGTCTGTGCTTTTGTTCTGCTTCACTCCATGAGTATTCAAACTCAAATGGCGTCATGGAAAAGTGTCTGAAGATCCTGTGAGATGAGCTTGGATCCAAGGTTGGATGGCACCCATCTATAGCAGGGCCGATGGTGACCGCACTGGCAACCCGCTGCATTTGGGCTTCGCACCCACCGCTGCACCCACTGCTTCATGCCCAAAGCCTGACAGGGTCTGAGATGAAGAAATCCTGCTGTGATATGTAGCATTGGGAATACGCGGGGGTTCTATCATGAACATGTCCCATTCCTGAGTTTCTGTATGGAGTACTTACGTGCTTGCGCACCATACGCTTGACCACATTCAGGGATTGGAAACAACACAACTTAGGCCCTACAATCATTGTCCAAATCATGTTGTCGCCTCAAAAATTGACAAAGAGAATGAGAAAACTCACCATACCTGATGAGAATAAGAACCAAAATACAGTTTCTAGTTGTGGCATTTGGATGCATTTGGTCCAAGTATGTGATTCCAACCCACGGTCGGTCCAATGTGATAGCGCCGCCTTTGAAGTGAATCGTCACAGCCGAAGTGGTCATGTCGCCTCGCTCACAAAGCTTCCATTGGAAAGGTCCACACATGGCTTCTTAGGTCCATCATCGCCCTAGCTGAAACAAACCGTGGCTCAATGAGAAATGACATACCCGTGATTTATGCTGTTTTTTCCCATTCAAACGGATTGCAAACGTGTGAAAATGGCAGAATTTCGTAGGAATTCACACATATTTCCACCGCCAATGACCGCAATCCCGGCTGTTCAAAGGAGACGCTGCCCGGCCTTGGAAGCAGAACCCACCGCAGCCACGCCTCAGAACATAGCAAAATCCATATGGGTTTTCCTCAAGAAATGCTCTACACATGGTGGATTTTCCACTATGTTCGCTTACTACAGGGTAAACATGTCGAATGCTCACATTGCAGACAAAGAAGCTATATATAAAAATTAGATTTTGGAAAGTGTTTGCAAGAAACAACTCGGGGCATTACAACGTTGCACATTCCCCAAACATAGTTTGGTTGCTGTTGCGTAACATCCATCAGGGAACTAGGCCAGTCTCTCGGCCAGCCAAGGTACAAAGTGTGACACCTGGCCATGGCTTCTTGGACTGTCATCGTCTCCACCTCCAGGGAATGTCTGTTGAGAGGGATATGGTGTCCTTCTGTGTATGGCCTATGTGCAGGAATCCCCCCATATCCATCCATATCCCTCCAAGAAATGGCAAATATCCCCATCAATTAATCATTTTAGGGTATGGTTAGGTCTCCCCTTTAAAAAATATAGAAAAAATGGTTCCCTCCGTAAATTGACATAAATTCTAATAAATTCCAGGTGTCCAACTTTTCTATCTATGACTGGGAGTTGCTCTATTTTTGAACACCTTGAACACCTTGAACTCTTTGGACCTTGGACATCTGAGAGTAGCACCAGGAGGTCCTCTGAAGCACCAGAGCCCTAGTGCAGCATCAGCTGTGGGATGCTGTGGGTGAAACGGGCGGGTACCCCGAAAATTTTGAAAACATCCAAAACGGTCAGATGACATAGTAACAATTTCATGGGTTCCTACCATGTCTATGAGGATGAAGATCGTATGGTTGTTGCAAAATGTTGCAAATACATTTGAAGACTGAGTTTGGCGCAGGCATTTGTAGCCGACCTTCGCGTTGCTCGAAGCCTTGCCAATGCTGGACAAGGATGAAGTCATGTCAGGCAACACAGAAAATGGAAACCGAATTGGCCAGCACACCACACACCAAAGGAGTCTGAGTAAAAGACATCCTTTCAGGAAAACAATGTCCTCAGAAGCAAGGTTGAATGGAGTCGGTGATGTCGGTGACCAGCTGAATCCGACACTGCAACACGCTCAAATCGACAAAACCACAGATACGAACATTTGGTCCATGTCCATTTCTTGTCACTGAGCATTCCAACACGTTTCAGCTCGTTCTTTTCATACTGCAGCAACATGCGCCTGAAAGCAAGGCCCTCTGCTAGGAAGTGAACATTTTATCTCCATCATCAACAAATATTCTCCACACAATGTCAAAGGATGCCACGCATGTCTCGGGCACTTTCCATGCAGCAGTCCACGACATTAGGAGCCCACGTTCTCATGGTGGAGTCAGCATCCAGCACGTGGAGATCACCATCATCGCCTGTCCAAAATTCATCGAAACTACTTACTGGTGCTTGGCTGGGAATGGGGGTTGCTGGGATGATTATTGATGGTAATCATAGGTCATTCCCCCATTCCCTACTAAGCACCAGTAAGACTATGCAAAATCATGCAGAATTGAAAAGAATTAAAAGTCATTTAAAATCCAGAGAAGATTTCTAAAAACTCCCTTCATCCGCATTCCAGGCCTTCCATGGCTGTCCCTTAATCAACCTGTGAACCAACCAGCCTGGAGCAACACTTCCCAAGCCGCGCCTAGATTCCAGCCAGGTGGTCTGGGAGCTGACTCCAAAGACCTGGGTCGGTTGCCAATGGGCCATCAAGGTTGGATCATTCCTGGAATTTCCAAGGCCCAGAAACATCTCAAGATTGAAATTGGATGTTCATGGATGATCTGTCTACTCGAGGGGGGTCACATTTCGATATTTCTCCGTACTCTGGGGAGATAAGTAACGAAAAGGGGATCTTGAATCTTCGCCGTCATCGCGTGCCAAGATTTGCCAAGTATCGCTTTCGAACCTCAAATCTTAGTGATAGATTGGTTAGATTCGCGTCTTGATGGTGATAGGTACCCCTGGTACTCAAAAGCCTCGCCATAGAGCCATAGAAAATCGCCCATAGTGCAAACTCCAATGATGATCTGCCCAAAAGTTTCCAAAGCTTCTCAGTTTCATCATCCAGTTTAGGCCCAAATGATCCATTTTCATCCATGTTCAATCATCCAGCCATGGCATTTCCAGTTTCTGAGGTCCCTGAGATCTTTTAGGTCCTGAGGTCCCTGCGCCAAGGCATTGGTCAAGGGCTGCGAGAGAGTTTCATCTCTAAAGTCCTCGAGCCCGGGGCGAAACGCCTCGCCGTCCTCGGCAAAGAGCCGTCGCAAGACCTGGAAGCGGTGAACCCATGAGTTTTGAGGTGCAAATGGACATGGAAATGCTGGGGAAGTCGAATTTTCTGAAACAAAGAAACGTAATTAATATTTAATTAATTATGGTTAGACTCGGTTAGACGAAGATGATCATTTGAGGGTATTACGGTGTGCTGAAATGATTCAAAGCTGATGAGTGCAGCCGTGTCGGGCCTCCTGGTCTTGTTTGTTTTGTCGCGTTCTGTCGCGTTTCGCAGCAGCTAGTGGGTTCACATGTTTCCCCACCTCCAGCTTGATGAATCGCGTTCTTCGCATGAGACCGTAAAATCCGCCGGTGCTTCCTCATTTTGGGCAAGGCCAATTTGAATGCATTGCCGGCTTGTGTGGCACAAGAGCCAGTTTGACAATTTGGTCAGGGTCCCATGTTCGGGCGGAAATTTGAGGATAGATGGTGGATGGTGATAACATCATAACATTATAACATGATAACCATCTCACTGCTTGGTTGTGCTCCTCTACACACATTTTCCGTGAAAGATACCATCCATGCTACTTGCAAACACAAGCTTAGTGAGGCCAGGTTTGGGGGTCCCAACCATCTGGGCGGCCCAAATCCGTCCTCAGAGACAAGCCAGTGGCAGATCCATGTGGCAGATCCATGTGGACATGTCACATCACATGCCATACATATATCTATCTATTGTTTATATCTGTCTGTCTGTTTTGGACCTTGGATGGCATTGAGCATATGTTCAAATCGCGGGCCAGCAGATGGAAGTCGCAATGGAAACAAGGAATCCACGTCGGCAAGAGGATGTGGTCAGAATGACGAGCGTAAAGGAGCGCCTTTACAGTCTACAAGTGCTTACAATCTATATATATATATATATAATCCTTCATATGAAGAACTAACTCGAATGCAACAACAAAAACAGCCCACAATAATTTATAATTTGATTAGAATAATGGTGCTCAATCACTACGGTGGTAAGATGGCAAAGAAAACTACCAGAACGACCGAAAATCAACCGGAAATCTACCCATGTCCTGTGCATGTCCAACTCCTATCCCAAAAACTGAGGTGGGGACAGGGCATATTGCACCTGCACTTCATGCCAAGGCCTTAGAACACAAAAGCTGCACCTGCAAAACGCCACCGCCCATCCCCACCCCAAGGACCGCTGTGCTCCCCTGCTTTGCCTTGACTTCAACCTTGGCAAAGGGACCACGGCTGCCGCAGGGGCTGCTGCCGCAGCGGAGGTGGCACTGTGGCAAACCCAACAATAAACTATCAATAGTACCCAGCTGAGGTTGGAACGCCCTCCTCCCCATCATTTGTAGGGATGATGAACTTCGGCCTCAAGTGAGTGCTCATGTGCTGCCGCAGCCAGTCAAAGTACAAAATGATTGGCTTGCGGAACTGGTGATCCAAACCACCCAATACATGTTGTAAGCCATTGGATCGCAGCCATCGTGTGCTAGCGGATCATCAGCCCAATATTTTGCAGCCAGCAACTGGAGAAGTATTGATCGCTGGGTTCGCGCACGGCTGGTTCACAGTATCACCATGAAGTTGAGCCTTTCATTCTGCAAAGCTGCAAACCCTTGCAGGAAGATTGGCTAAGGTTGCAGATCGCCGGCATTCTACACCATCACCAAAGAAGACCCCATCCCATCTCGTCCCAGCCAACATTCACCCTGGCCTCAAGCAAACTCCGCACATGCTGGGCAGCACTGGTTCCAGAGCGCTGAGTATCATCATTGTTGACCTTCAGGGCAGAAAGAAGAATAAGAAGGTCGTTGCTATGTGCGTGTCTGAAAATGAACGAACCAAAATTGCCATTTACAAAGGATTCTGACATGCCTTTTTTTGTGGACGGGCAATGTCCAGCACACCGCCCCATCTCCTCCCCTTCCGACCTGTGATACCAAGATCGGACCCTGCACCAAAATCTGGACCTCAAACATGGCCAAAGCTCATCAAATGTTGGTGGCAGAAGCCCTACGCCAATTCATCTTCGGAGCTTACTGTTGTGACAGCGTTTTTCCCCCCACCTGTTTCCCTTTGGTGCAGTTGCTTGGCGCCCTGATTTTTTGAACACACTTGCAAGATGTAGGTTGCTTTATCTATCTATCTATCTACCTATCTATCTATCTAATCTAATCTAATCTAATCTAATCTAATCTAATTAATCAAATCAATCTAATCTAATCCAATCTAATCTAATCTAATCTACAGTAATATATAATCTAATCTAATCTAATCTAATCTAATCTATTCTATCTATCTATAGACAATTGTTTATATAAGTGTTTCATATTGCACATGCTGCCGGGTGCCTATTTGACAAAAACTCCAGCAGCAGAATGAAATCCAGCAAACTGTTCTTACATCTGACCAAATTTGCAGATGGATTGTCCTGAAACATCTGAAAATCTCCAGGGATTTGGGTGTTCTGATTTGCCATTCTGTCAGCCGTTGCAGTCCATTAGGCATCGATTCGACACGATTCGACACGATTCGACCATTTTGAAGGGCCCCAGGCTTTGCCAGGAGAAAGCGTGAAGCGATGCCATCTCCATCCTGCAGACTGTCCCCCGTGGCAGAATGTTGAGATCTCTCTCTCTCTCTCTCTCCATCACCCCCTCCAAGAGTTCAGAATGTTGAGATGAGGCTAGGTGTTTTCAGTACGCCCCATCAAATTGTACGCCTGCTAGCCTTCAAACTGCAGTTCGTTTCAAAAGCAGAGGTGCCTAACGCTGCATTGAAGCGCATACGGTGGCAGTCTGGCGGGACCTGTCCCAAGGCTAGCATTCTGCAGGCTGATCAGTTTGGGCGCACCGCCGTGAAGTCCAGAACTCGATGACACCCACGGCTTCATGTTTCAGGCCTTTGGCTCTATTCTGACCACTGGTGGCGTTCTGGGATCATGAACCTCAGAGGAACTGCACCATGTTGCAGGATTATTCTCTGTTCTTTCCACGGCATCACCTCAATACCATGGTTTTATGTGTAGCACAGTTCTTGAATGCTGCGAAAGGCAAAACGCACTTTCTTCTGGGCCAGCCAACCAGCACGCGAGAAGTGATGATTGAGGAAGGTCGATCCTGAGGATGGAGCTTTGCTTGTCAGCACAGGCGTCGCAGGGACAACCAAGCATGTGGGAAAAAAGAGGGCTTCACTCCTGCACTGACATATTACACAGCTGGGGTCGCTGCACCAGCGCTGTCTTCCCAGCATAGTTCTGTAAGGAGATTCTTGAACAAAGCACCTTGGCAATTTTGGCAGTTGGCATCTGTCTTGATTGCCTTCAATCAGCGCCTTCCTGCTGAGCATCTTCTGGTGCTGAGATGCCCAACGCACCAACGGATGCACCTTTGGCTTTTTCCGGCCTGGTGCCATCTGGTAAGAAACTCTCCGAAAGCGAAAGCAAGCAACACGAAATTGTGGTGACAGCTTGACATTTACCTTTCTTTCCATCTTGCTGAGCAGAAGTTCATGCTCAAGTTTCAACTTGGTCCGTGCCTCCAATTCCCACAGCATCGTCTCTGGAGACTTGGTGAAAACGAAACAACCTGCGGTGCCATGCTGGGTAGTTAGCAACAAACTACGCTCATCTGTGATCACGACAATCTTGATAAAATATGTGCCATGGTCAAGTTACGTGGGATAAATGGCTGATGGATGTTCAGGCTCATCCATCCCATGCCATGCGAATATAGATAGATATATTGGATATATATATATATATATACATACATATATAAATGCCTAGTGGATTGATGACCATCCCCCAAGGACTGGATCGACCAAATCCGCAAGGCACCTCACGGCACGCTGGAAACGGGAGGCTTTGCGAGTTCCCGCCTCAATGGGCCACTGGGGCTAATGAGGGGTGTAATGGGATTGAATGAGGAAATAATGGCTAATAAATGTCAGTAATGATGAGGAAATTATGGCTAATAAATGTCAATAAAATTCAATAAATGGTGAATCAGAATCATTGATAATGATGGACACTTAGCGGGAGATTGAATGGGATATAATGGGATCTACCCTCTGGTTGTCAAACATGGCAGTGCCAAATTCCCCATCAACGGAGGCTTTAATGCGAAATTAATCTGTAAATGATGGATTTTCCCTTGCGATGTTTTGAGTACCGGAGGCTAAACATCGCATTTCCACAAAGGAAGAATTAGGGTCGATGGGGATCAATGGGGTGCGGTCATTGTTGGGCTCACCGCATCGGAATATCTCGGAATCATGTGATACCTTCAAACCCCTGAACCGCTGGCAACAATGGCCTCTGTTCCGACAGATTCATCCATACCTTGGTGACCCCTCCGCCAATCGCAATGGCCTTTTTCCCCCCGGAAAGGCGCTGCTGTCAACATGTTACCAGACTCTTTCTGAGTCTCTTGAGTCTCTTGGCCTGTTTCAAACACCATGAGGCATCACCAGGCATATTCCTGGTGCATGCGCAGAATCCTACCATGTTCCATTGTCATACTGGAACCCACAGATGCTTTGCTTAACATTTTGTCAAGTGGTACCCTATCTTCAAAGGCATGCTGACTCAGATTGTGCAATCCATCCGTGGCGTCAACTGCTTGTGCAAGGTGGATGTCCGCACCAACGTCTCTGATTGAAAAACAATTTCTAAGGGTTCCTCGTTTATTGTGAATAATGTCCCTACATTTCCCATTGCATCATGGTGCTTGGGGCGGTCTCATCAAATTTCCTACAGATTGCAGTGTCGATCACTTTCGTTCACGTTTCAACAAGGTGTCGGTTGGCTTTGCCAGTTCTCTATCTGCATGGCAATTGATGCATTGACTCATCGGCATGCCCTCAGCTACGCGAAGCTGCAAAACAGGGAGTCTTTGGTTTCGAGGATTTCTGAAAGAACAAGGGGCTTGCTCAGAATGAACTCAACGTTCAATATTCCTTTAAAAAAATAAAAAGCAGATGTGTTTCCAATCCGCCTCACCAAGTCTCATCCGTGGGGCGGGGATTGCTTAGCGCAGGCTTTCATGTTCACAACAGCCATACCTCTCACCCCTAATTGGGAGCCAAGAACAAGCACCAGAATCAAGGTGTGATTCTATGATCTGCTTGGTCCGACCGAAGCTGCTTCAATTACAGCACTTACGTTTGCTTTCAATAAAACTGTCAGCCGGTTCCGGTAAATTAGGGAATTGTGTACTTTGGGGATTAACACGTTGCATAGCTTGTTGGCTGAGGGACTTGATCCCCTGCCATGAGGGTTTCCATCTATTGAAACCCAGCAGGCCAAGTTGCTCTCCGAGTGAGATTCCCCCAAAGGAGACCTACACCTGCGGCACATCTGTGTCTGTGGCTGAACTGCCATGCTGGAAATTTGGGTTATCCCGTTCCACTCCACACAAAAGTGGGATACAGCGGATTCAAGGCGCTTCTGCAAATACAATTTCAATAAACCTCTGGAATCGGGACCATCTGCAGACCCAGTGCCTCAAGTGGCACTTAAAATTATTGAAATTATGACAATTGATGGTGTAAACGTGGATTATGTGGATTTCCAAGCGTGAAGTCTGAAATCCACCCAACTTCCACCAGGCCTTCTGGGCCGCCGTGTCCTACAGGGAGGCCTTTTAGGTGACGAGCTGCGAGATCTGGAGGCACACCTGCGGGTTGTGGCGGTTTCCTGCTTAAAAGGCGCACATGTTGAAGCCCGATGCACAACATGACCACAACATGCACGCTACATCCCAAAATCCAGCGTGCCAAATTGCACAAGGGCTGATTCCGACAGCAAGACAGTCCTAGAAATGTCTGCTCTTGCACTACGGAAAGTTTCTGATGCGCCCACCCTCAACCAGCACCAACCAGCATCAACCAGCCGAGACGCCTCCCACACGGAGTCCGTCGAGGGGTTTCTGGGTCGAAGATCTGGGTCAGAAGCTCCTGAAAGTGCAGGCTTCCAAGACATCTCAAGGGTTGGCTTGGGGGGGATCATGACCATTGGAAGGGATTGCGTCAACTGCGTCAATGAACATTCCGATTCCCAAGTAATGGAGCCCGTTATTTGAGGATTCCTATACAGTACATGCATTGCAATCCCCATTCATCACCAATTTCTGAATTCTACATGTCCCACCGCGATGGGATATCATGAACAATCGAGTGCTACGAAGTGAGGTGGTCCTGAGAGATTGGATCTTCGTGATCCTGATCTTCTTTCTGGCCCATGTCATCCTCACATTGCTCCTCTGCACCTTTTGGACGAAGCTCCTGTCAAGTTGGCTTAGACAAGGTCTTTCCTACCAGAAGAAACTAGACGACGGATGGCCCGAGAGCGAAGAGAAGTATAGTGAGATATGTAATTGTGAAAATCGTATAGCATGAAATATATAGAGAGAAATAGAAGNCTAGACGACGGATGGCCCGAGAGCGAAGAGAAGTATAGTGAGATATGTAATTGTGAAAATCGTATAGCATGAAATATATAGAGAGAAATAGAAGAAGATCTCTCAAAGAAAGAAGATGTCAATAAATAAGGCGCAAATAAAAAGAGATTGAGGAGTATGTGAAGATGTGAAGATGTG